>PNEQ01092169.1:0-14817 GCA_003012365.1 Medauroidea extradentata
CTCTCAGGGAGATAGGCTTACAATGAGATAGGGGAAGGACAAGGCAGATGGCTCGCACCCCCACCACTGCGACTTCCTCTAGACACGTCACTGTGATGAACCGCGCCCCCGGCCCTTAGCCACGCCTCTTAGCCTACTCGAACACGTGGCACGGAGAGCTATCTTCAAGTTTACTACCAGTCCCCGTAAGTCTTAACATCGAGATCTTAAGCGTTGGTGAGATGACAGCGCCGGAATTAAGGGGCGGGGGAAACGGAAGATCCCCGAGAAAACCCGCCGACCAACGTCATCGTCCGGCACGATTCCCGCGTGCGACAATCCGGGGACCGACACAACCGGAAAAAATCGAATCCAGATTGTCTAGGTGGGAGGCGAATGGTCTGACCGTGTAGATGTGTGAAATATTGAAACTAGATGTCGCAATATTATTTCCGCGAAAATTCCCGTCGTCTACACATTAACTAGAATACTCACCAAATCTCTTCACTGGCAAGACAGACGAATGTTCTTACAGCACATTTGTTAAACTCAGTTAGTTAACTGAGGACCAGAGAAAACAGTCCAACTGGCCAAGAACCAGTGATGCGTGGCAGCGGAACTCACGCAGAGAAATTCGACCGCTAAAAAAAATATATCAGTTCGCTTTCACTGATCCCTACGGAGTTGTTTTCGTTGGTTTGCGGTAAATTTCTCTCGGCAGGGGTCAGTCGCACCCTTCCGTATCTGGTACGCAAGCCTGTTATCTCACTTATCTTTGTTATCGCGATAAAATCCTAGAATACACACGTCGTAAAATGAAATAGGTGTGGATAAATCCATTAATCAATTATTAATAATTTTAAAGAGAGAATAGTGTATTCGTCATGTATTTCATCGCTTAAATTATTCTTCTTAAATTTTTTTTTTCAAATCATTAACTTTAAATACTGTAATTATTGCGAATAGTGGACATGGCGCAATTATAATAATGAAATGTTGATTGGGTGATTATAAATTCTTACCAAAAAAAACTTGTAAGATGACCAGACTTTTTTTCGTATAGAATAAAATAAACACTGTCGAATCTTCCACGGAAAAGTAACTGAAAGGGGTTTACTATAAGATAATAATTCAACAGCTCGCCGACAAGACTCAGCAGTATTAATTATTCAAGAGGCAAGTTTAATCTGAATGTATATTGACTGCTGTAGTGTCCAGCCAGTTTCAACCCAGACCTGGTAAGACAAGAATATGTTCTCATTCACAAGTCTGCGCAAAGTGTGACAACTGTGGTCCAGTTGCAGTCTTAATGTAGATGAGTTTGGAAAATACCTTGTAAGATAATATCTCTCCGCAGTGCAAGTTTCTCGCGGAGAACGACATTAAGGGCGATCGCTTGGCAAAAATTAAAATTTTTATATTTGCACAGCATAGTGTTCGTTTTATAGAAGTTACTTGTGACTACGTTTTTCCGTTGTAATAATTTTTTAGCTCTCATAGTCTTACCATAGCAGCATGTCAAAGTCAGAATTTACAAGTTACATGAACAAGTAACTTACTCAAATTAAATAATTTGCACTAAATTAGATCTTATGGGCAATATGCTAAAGGCTTTAAAAACTCACCATGAATTTCCTTTGTACTTTCTTAAAAAATCCGAAAACGTTGAAAATAAACGTCATTTACGTCAATTTTGAAATCTTTTAGCATATTGCCCATAGTATCTAATTTCAGTGTAAATTATTTCATTCAAGTAAGTCACTTGTATTTTATTATTACTATGTTCCCGTAACTCGCAAATTCTGACTTTGACATGCGCTGCTATGGTAAGACGATGAGATCTAAAAAATTATTACAACGGAAAAACGTAGTCACAAGTAACTTCTATAAAATGAACACTATGCTGTGCAAATATAAAATTATTACTTTTGACGACGTGAACAGCCTTAAGGTGACCGCCTAGGTAGACGTATTTTGCGTGCTCGAGGCTTAGAAGTGCGGAAGCGATAAGGACGACACGCCGCGCGTACCACGACCCACTTTAAGGTGAATCGATCCCTACCACCTTGGATGTATCTGTTTCTTCTCGATAACTTCTGTTCCAGTCGACGAATAAAAATGTTTGTCACGACAAGGTATAGATACAAGCTCAATCGATTTTCTGTAATTGCTGGAACCATAATATACTCATTATTTTGCAACGGGAAACAGCTGAAAAGGAAATATTGCTTTATTTACGGGATCGACTACAGAGGCCGCAACATTAACAGAAACAATGCCATATGGATTCCAAAAAGTGAATGAAACAAACTATGCCTTGTCAGCGTGAAAAAAGTAAAACAGTGTGCCTATTATCTGACTTATAAGAAAAACCGTAAAACTGATCTGAAAGGAATCAATCCCCCTTAAACTTCTAAGCTAAATCACTCTTGACTAACGCGCAGTCTTCTTGCTGACAACTCCCCTCTATGAGACATGCAGCGGGGATCCTATGATTCCATGACGTCATATTACAGTTACAGATGTAGCGCACGAGCCTGCGCCAACAATTACGTACCTAAAAACGACAGCAAAAACTCACATTTTCGGCAGTGAGAAAATAACATTTTAAGTTCAGGGAAAGAACATAAACATGTACCAGCATGTAACATTCTTTGTATGATATTCCTAAGGTCAGGAATATTTCACATGTTTCCTGCAAGCTCGACTTAACTTAACTATACATTATCATGATTCAGGTGCACGTAGATTGGCAGCAGCTCAGGGAACAGAAGGGTATCACAACAGACCAAGCACACATCCAGCAATGAGGTTTTTTTTGGGAGGTGGGATAACTTAAAAAAACATCTTTTAACAGACACTTTGGTGTGATCGTATACACATATTTCCTCTTTTTTTTCTCCCAACAAATAGACCAATACCATACTGAAATATTTCTACTGCAAGTGAACTTCCTTTCAAGACCTCCTTTAAATTATATTTGTGATTTTTTAAAATTCGGTTTAGAAGGCTGGGTTGCCCCTAACGCCCAACTTTCCCTTTGTATCCGTTCCTGCCCCACACCAGGACCATACAGGAGTTCGGTAAATCATTTACGTGCAGGTTTTATTTACAGCTCAAAATTCACCTTGGAGTGTCTAGAGAATTGTGGCTCAGGTGTAAACCATAGATAACATTGGATCCTAGCTTGTCCTAATAAGACTTCCTGTCCCTTGCAATTACTAAGCATAACAACACTCGCGCTTTTTCAGCAGTTTCCGAAAACACTTCTGTCCGTTGAAGCCATGCACGCCACTCGATAAGCCTGGGCAGAAGGCCACTGTAACGCTGTTCAATTGATCGAACGTGAAGAAAGACTGGCCTCTTCCAAATCGTAAGTGACGAAAATTATTGATATGTATTTATTAGAGAATTCAAAGTGCATGACTGTTACTATAGCCTGTTGAGCACAAACGTGTTTAAATTTCGCATCGACAATGAAGGAAGTAAACGACAAGCGTCCAGTTGCAGCTACAGAGAAGTCAGAGTCAGAGACTCAGGGACATCCAGGTCGCTCCAGGCATCTCGACAACCTTGCAAGGAGGCGACCTTGCTGCCATCTGTCAGCTGCGGCAACCACTTCACAAACATTCCCATAGCAGTCACCTCGCTCCACATACCACATAGTGTCGCTTCCCACTCGAGCTCACGTACACCTCATTCCTTGCTCTGCATGTCACACTTCATTCCTCTCAACACTCACACAAACACTACTCATGGATACAGATAACAACCAGGAAAGTTTACAAGTCAACGACAAGCTGGCTGGACTTCACAGTCCTGTGTACATTCTGTCTTCAGATACTGTACATTGACTGCTGCTCTGAGTGGCCAACTGGAATAGCCGATATGTAGGGGCAAGAAAATTTCGCGGATTCAATTACCTGCATGATAGAATCCATTGTCCTATGCATATTCCAGCCCCGTCTATTCGTTCATTGTCTGCTTTTCCACTGAGTGGACAGATAGTAAGGACTTGAGTATGCATAGGATAGTTGATTCTAACATGCAAGTCATTAAAGTCGCGAATATGTAAAGGTACCGCTGGAGTCTGTGAGTGTTTTCAAGCAGTCGTTCTATTGGTTCGTAGTTAGAGGCAAGGAAAATTCGCATGTTCACAGACCTGTAGGCTAGCCTTCAACAGAATAAATAAATAAATAAATATATATATATATAAATCATGTGGAATCACTGAGCTAACAGCCAATGAGCAGCTGCTCCTGCTCATTGGTTGTTTGCTATTTCAGTGATTCCGCGTGAATAGGTCAGCATTTAATTGCTTCTTCATTATTAGCTCGGAGCCCTGCAGGGTGTGTTAAATGAGTCAAGGACCAGTTGCAAAAAAGACACTAACTTACACTTGTTTTGATTCTAGCCTACGCTCAAAATAAAACGTGATTTTTTCAGGTCCTTATCCATACTCCTTAACGAAGAGTTCTAGCAACGGTGGCTCAATCAAAAAGTAATTAACGCGTTCAGGAGTTTGAAATATAACATCTTCGCGGAATTTTCGAAGTCTAGTTAAGAACCCGCGAAATTCGCGTTATTGTTTGGTAACATATAGACTTCACCGTCCTATAAACACCTTAGTATAACCTGTGATTCCATTGGCCAAGACCCTCTGTGTGAGATGAGCAACCGCTTTCAGTGGCGCGGCGCGTGTGTTGCAAGGTAAGCTGTCTGTACAAATTCGAGAGTGGCCTATTATTAGGCATGGCATCACTCGTGCCTCGCCACTATTGACAGCCAGGGACACCTATTTTGTAAAAATATTTCTGTCCCAGTTTGTTTCAGTGTCCTGTGCGCAAATCTTGAGCTTCTGGTCAATAGGGGACGTCGAACGAGCATACCGTAGTTTCGAGTCTAGTCTGCTCGCAGAAACGACGCGAATTAGCATGTTCCCACTCATAACTATAACTTGATATGCTTCACTTTATTTGCCGGCCTCCGTAACGTAGTCGGCTAGGAGTCAGTCCACGTCGAATCCCGGCTCGGGCACGAATGTGTGTTGTCTCTTCATCTCACTTCACCAACATCGGCTCTTAAGCGCCTACCTCATGCTTCAAATGTGTTGCAGTGTGTTAATCAGCCGGTTATTTCTACTGCGGAATTCCACTTGTGCTTCATTGTGCCAACGTACGAAAAGAAAACACACTTCAGACAAGGTCGGAACCTCATTGTTAAGACACTATGCTTAGAAATGATGGTTAGAGACTGGAAAATTTCGCGAATTCTATTACCTGTATACTAGAATCCATTGTACCATGCATACTCAAGCCTCGTCTATTCGTTCATTTTCAGTTGTTCCACTGAGTAGCAGCTAGTGGGACTTGAGTATGCATAGGATAGTTGATTATAGCCTACAGGTAATTGAATTCGTGAAATTTTCCAGTCCCTACATGGTATATCGCGAAAATGTTTTGTGCCAGCATAGCCTTAAAAACGCTGTAGTTTCTTGTGACATGTATGAATGGGTGATCTATACGTCTGACCAACAACACGTATTAAATATTACAATAGCGGGATTCTTATTGGCTCAGTGAAATAGGACAACCGCTCCACGTAAAAAGAAAGTCAGTAATTAACTAATAAGCTGAACGTATGTTGAAATCCAGCAAACAGTCAAGATTTCCCGCGATAAACCATCATCTCTACACATGCTAGTTAAAACGCTGTTTCTAAGCCCTCCAGCACGGCTAAAAACTGGTCTTTTCAGACTGCCGTACTGAAGAAGTACCAACACTATCTCCGTTAAACACAGATTGCGATGTGCTCCAAATTCTGCTACGGGCTTTCCACCAATAAAATTATATGGCCATTGCATAGTGTCCCATAGTACAAACAGTAAAGCTGGGACCTTGCGCGTTATTCCAGATCCTCGCTCGTTGAGGCGATGCGGCATTTGATGTACGTTTCAAGCCCACCCTTATGTCGCCGTCATTTCTGAGCCTCTAACACGCGGGTAGGCAGCACCCTTAAGACCTCGTTAACGGGCCGTAATATTATCTCACCTCGCCTCACTTGATTTAACTCGCAGCTCACACACTCAAACACTCTTAACATGTACATGATCAAACGATAAAGGCATTAAACTATAAGTGTAAGTTTCTTGAAGCCAATTTGCGAAAATTTAACAATAACAAATCCTAAACAATAGTTTTAGCCAACGTTTAAAACAAAATTGTTTCCTGTGTTGCGAACTTCTGAGGCACAGTCTTTGACGCCGGAACCTCGTGCATTTAACTGCGGCGCAAGAGATCACACGTAACGAATTACTAATTCTGGATAAATATTTACTCATAAGGTTGGTAAATACCAATATCTAGAATTGTCATTGAGTATTTTATCCATATTGGCTTCGAAAAAAGCGTAGAAATCAATTTACGTTTTCAGCGTTTATTTATCTACCACGCACTCTTAATGACTAACTTGTCATGTTACATTTCATACGCCTATCCTGCACGCACGGGCGCGCACACGCACGCACACACACACACACCTACCACCAACTTTCAAAATATGTCATACGGTTCACTACTATCTTCTCTTTACAGCTCTATCACACTTGCCACTCCTCATGTACCACACTTGCCACTCAGACCTTCAAGCCTATAGGCCTATTCTTCATACCCAACTGTACACGCCACATTTGATAAATCATACCTACAACCAAACACTTCTCACGTTTATCGTTATACGTCAATCACGCGCTTGGCTCTACAAAAACAAACATGCAAGCCCTTCTCATACAAAACACGACTCACACATGTTCACATCAGTAAAAAATACTCCATATCTTTAGTTTTTTACTCCATAATAGACTAACATTGTATCATTACACGTTTGTTAAAGCTGATTTTTTTTCGACTGCTGTAATTTAAAAAATGCAACCCTGATTTGTAAACCACTAGAATATGTACCTGCTTCGGCAGTTACTACAAATTAATTATCCACGAATAAAATTTCAGGGTCATCGTTTTCAGTTCTACAGGAACAAAACTTCTACAAAAACGCTGCAAGTCTTAACACGCAGCGAATAGAGGCGGTACGGTTCTCCTCGAGATCGTCAGTTTGGCCCTTATTGCTCCCTTGTCTGCACGCCACAAACGCGACAATTTATATGTATGTAATTCAGAGCTAAAAGCACCGGTTTTTAATTGTAATTTTTTCGAAGTTAATTTGCAAATAATAATAATAATAATAATAATAATAATAATAATAATAATAATAATAATATACGTGTGCCAAGTTTCTGAACAATTATTCTTGAAACGTATACCTGAAGAACAATCTCTGACGCCGAAATCTCGTACATTTAATTGGGTGCAATTGATCATGCTTAAATTAACATATGCATAGAGATGATGGTATATCGCGAAAATGTTTTGTACCAGCATAGCCTTGAAAACACTGACACAACGTAGCTGTCTACAGACCAATAATATGCATCAAATATTATAATAGCGGCATTCTTATTGGCTCAGTCAAATAGGGCAGTAGCTTCGCGTACAAGGAAAATCCAGTAATCTTTTGATAAGCTGAACGCACGTTGAAGCCTAGCAAATAGTCAAGTTTTCGCGCGATAAACCATCATCTCTACATATGCATCATTCTGAGTGAATGTTTGTTCATAAAGTTGGCTAATATCATTATCTAGGATTGTTGTTTTGTGGGTTTTTTTCTTCTTATTGACTTCAAAAACGTGCAGATTTCAATTGGAGTTTTCGGCAATATTTACCTACCATACACGCACGTTTAAAAGCGCTGTCCAGTTGGCGCATAACTAGATACAGGAAACGTTGGCGCGTTACCTGGCTTGTAGGCTAGCCTCCAAGAACATCTGCACACTCAAGCAGACACAAGCTTCTCATTGGTTGTTCGTTGACAGGGTGATACCACAGTATTGGGCGTGCAATAAGTCAGTTCTTTATAACAGGTTCAGCAGCCTGCAGGAAGAGTGAAATAAATCAAGAACCAACTGCGGGTGTGACACGAACTTACAGTTGTTGGCAATCAAGATTGTGCCCAAAAGAAATAACGAATTTTTCAGGTGTCTACGCATGACTGTGTTGCAACGTGTTAGGAGAAAGGTTTTTTCATTATTAAGAAATTTAACCTAAAGGGTGTTCGATATCATTATCTACGAAAGGAAAACAGTATTCACTAAGGTTCTCAATTTTTGTTTTCTATACATAATGCCTAGAGTTACGTCAATTTCGCGGATTCATCTGGCAGTAGCCTAGATTGCTCAGTCCTGTACACACTCTGTATACAGTCGATTATTAGAGACAATGGTAAATCGTGGGAAAAGTTGATTGTTTGCTAGGCTCCAACATTATATGTATAACACTGAAGGTTTTGCACCTATATTAACTATAGTTTATATGAAGTACTGTGTCCCTCTTCAACAGACCCAATTAGAACTGTACAGTTTTAACACAGAACGTGTGTGATTTGCCAGAAAACTGCTCACACGTGTCACGATTTAGATACTACAGTTTATTGGAGTCTATGTTAAATATTTTCGCGATTTCCTAGTGGCTCTATCGATTATTCATTGGCTTACAACATTACATGCGATAGCTCTATGAATCATTTCCTTATTTACTACTGGCTCGTGACAACCGCCAGCTAATCGCACACGTGATTATGAAGTATATATTTTTGGCGTTCAACCTGACCTGGAATGTATTTGCGAAATTGACGTACCTCTACTAATAATGCCTAGAAACTTGGTTTCGGGCACTTCACAACGGCTAAAAATGGCTTTTTCACACCCCTGTCACGTAAAAAATACAAATCTGCAGTCGTAAAACAAAACAATAGATAGAGCCATGGCTTGATGGCGAAAATATGTTTGCATCAATTGGTTTCAATGTCTCATGTGCAGATGTGCAGCTGTACTACATAGTCAGTGATTGGATGTTTTAAGGGCGTTCAAGTGGTGAAAAATCATAATTTTATATTTGTATGAAATAGTGTTAGTTTTGTAGACATTACTCAAGAGTACATTTACCTCTAACGAAAAAAAAAAATAGCTCAGTCAGTTTTCTCGTAATGGCACTTCAAAGTCAAAATTTGCATATTTTTACTTCATACAAAACTTGAAAACCAGTAAATATATTGAAATGGAAAAAACTACATCAAAACTACATGTAACTGTCTACGGCTTGAAGCATATAAAAACCCATTATAAAATATTTTTGTGTTTAAAATAAATTTCTAGAAGTAACAAAAAAAATTTTTTATTTAACATAAAAATGTTTTGTAATGGGTCTTATATGCTATAAGCCATAGACGGTCACACGTAGTTTTGATGTGATTTTTTTTTCATTTAATAATGTTAACTGGTTTTCAAGTTTTGTATGAAGTAAAAATATGCAAATTTTGACTTTGAAGTGCCATTACGGGAAAACTGGCTGAGCTAATTTTTTTTCGTTAGAAGTGTGTATTCTATCAAGTAGTGTGTACAAAACTAACACTATTTCATACAAATATAAAATTGTAATTTTTCACCACTTGAACAACCTTAACTCTTGCTGGTCTTGGAGGTTCTACTGGCAAACCACAGACGTATGAAGCCACAATTGTCTTGCTCTGATTGGTGCAGTCCAACTGGAGACGTGTCCGAACAAAGACACGCCGCCAATAACCATGAAGCAGAGCTGCCGGTGTGCATGTAAGACACTGAAGCAAAATGGTGCAAAAATATCTTCGCGACAAAATCGTGGCTCTAAAAATAGAGAAACACGAGGTGAACTTCACTACGTACTTTCCGTAAATAAAAAGTAGGTTCACCGGATTTAAGTCCCATACTAAAAACTAATGGTTTAAACACTACACGCCGTTTTCGCTCCCTGCGCATAAAGGCGATATGCAGGAGCCAGCCTAGCTATTATTGCCTGTATATTCCGTACATCAAACGCGGCATCAGGTGCCTGCTGTAATAGGGCTCGTATGACGTAGACTAGTACATATGGTCTTGTGTGTGTGTGTGTGTGTGTGTGTGTGTGTGTCGGAGGAGGGCCGGGGACGACCTTGACCCAGCCGCGGCGGTCAGCGGCAATGGCGCGAGAGTAGACGCCCCCAGGCGCCCAGATTCCTTCATAGAGACAGCTCAGTCATGCTGGACCGCTACACACATACCTCTCTATCTCTTCTCTGCAGTCTAGCATCTGTCATCTCTGGCACGTAGACACACTCACAACCTCGCCGTTATCAAGCAACCCTCACACAGGAGGAGGTACAAAATATTCCCAGTAATACACCAGAAACACAACCAAAAATCTCAGACACGCGCGCGCGCACACACACACATGTATACATAGATAGGATGTCCCGGGATGAAAGGGAAATATTCTGGGAGACGTTAGTACTGGTCATTGTGATCAAAAAAAAATTCTTATTAACATGACGTCACTATGGGACGGTTGTAGAGATAGCCCCATATGATTGTAAACATTGATAAGCTCTAATGTTAGGGTTATATTTGCAGTTATGTTCCTCGTTTCAGTTACAACGAAATCGTAACACATAAATAAAATAACACTCTAATCTCATAACTGATCCTAGCGTGCCGCCAAACAATAGCGCGAAATTTGCAAGTCTCCACTTAAAACTGAACCTACACATGCCTGCTCTCTGTTGGTGACCCAGTAAACTATGTGCACTGAGCATTCCCAATTATGTGAAGTCCGCAAACAATACTACGGTATATCACGACATATGGTCAGTTTACTTTATATGTAGGTATCAGAAAAATTCACGTTTTCATTTCGGCACAAGCTACATTTGAAACAACTGTAAGTTCGCGCCTCTTTCGCAGTTGTATCTTGCCTTATCTGAAACAACCTCGATGGCACAGTGCCTATAACAAAGAAGCTAGTGAACGCTGACCCAAACATGTGGTGTCGGTGTGTCAGTGAGCTGCAATTACCAGCTATTGTCTGCTTGGATATGCATATATTCTTGAACGTCAGCTTACACGTCAAAGAAATCGCAAATTTTTCTGGTCTCAACAACGACCCCTCACAGATCGAGAATGTGGTCGTTATAACAAGGCGGTCGTTGTAGCTAGATACATTAAAACCCCTATTTTACGACCCCACAGTTATCGAGGAAAGGGTCTTTATAGAGATGTGGTCGTAACTCGTAATAAAAGGGAACATTATAAAGGGATTTTGCATGTGTGTGAAGTTTTCAAAGCTATGATCATCAGGGTTGTACTGTAGCCCACACAGTAAAGCTAAGTATATACTAAACTCAAACTTACGGATAAATATTGGGAACACGGGGCCAAGTAAAATACAGATTACAATGGCACTGCCAGAAGCAGAGACAAACAAGTTACATACTGTTGTTGTATAGACAGAGACAAGAAATACTTGCGAAACGATTCTGAAAACAGGCTTGCATTAGTGCCTGTGTTCAAATCTACAATGTTGCTTCATGCTCAGTTGACTTAATGCTTTTAACTGTCAGCATCTTTGAGGTTCTACACGCAGATGTGGTGTCATAGTAACATTGTTCTGATGGGCACACACTGACAATAATCATGAACACAGCTGTAGATGTTCACGTAGGCTATAACAAAAAAACTTTTCACGGAAATTAGTTCGAAATACAGGTCAAAGTCACGAAGAAGGGTCTAGTGATGGCGTACGGACTGTAGCATGGGCCAGAAACAGTTCCTATGAGGGCGAGCTGCAGCAGGATTCAGACCTATTGGTGGAGTGTGACAAGAGTTGCAGACTATACATGGCGAGCACGTGGTATTGACGTGACTGCAGGAATCGACCAATAAGAGTAGTTTCCTGTTAATTAAGTACTTTTGCTGAAGAATCCGTTATTCACCTCTCAAATATGTTTCTGACTAAAAACTAACTTCCTGCTACCAGTCTAATACTTCATCAGACAACTCTGAGTTGTATATAGTCACATCTAAGCATAGCTTCCTTTATAACATATACCTTTCGCCTCTGAGTACTGCACGTGTTAGCCAAGAAATATGGGACGGACTGTAGCAGGATGTAACACTATCGCAGGAAAATAATACAGTTTGCTAGGCTTCAGTGTATGTAATCAGTTCCCTCTTCTTTCACGTTACTGGTGAATCCATTTTGTCTGGGCCAATGCTAATTCTGATGCGCTATGAATGAAAAGTCTGTGATTCGTCTGTAAACAGCTAGACTGTGCCACACAATCATGCTTGATGCAGGACGCTGCACAGATTTGGAGAGAACGCTGTTAGAAGACATTATTGCGATTTTCCTTCATCTCTATAATCACGTGTCGTCAGCACGAATGTAAGCCAAGATACGGGAGACGGACTATAGCAGGAGTAGCAGCCAAGATACGAGGGTGGGGCTATAGCGCATCTAGAGAGCGGGCCCGGAGGTAGCCTGCGTGCCAAACAGGTGACGAGCTCGTGACGTCACGACCCTCAGAGGGGGGCGGGGTGGGGGCGGCGTGCCCGCCTCGCTTCCGGGGGCGGCGCGCGGCTGGCTCTCTCTTCCAGCTCACCTTCCAGCTCACCTGGCCAGCCCAGACCTTTGTAGGGACCGAAGCGCGTCAATATTGCCTAAAATCTAGTTGGCCTATACATCACTCGACCTAAAAGTGATTTGATCTAAACCTCACTTGGCCTAATCATTAGTTGTCCTAAAAGTTACTTGGCCTAAAAGTCACTTTGCCTGAACGTCTCTTGGCATGAACGTCACTTGGTCTAAACGTCACTTGGCCTTAAGTCACTTTAACTAAACGCCACATACCCTGAGAGTCGCTTGGCCTAAGACTCTCACCTAGTCTAAAATCATTTGGTCTAAACCACTTTACCTAAACGTTACTTGCCAAAACATCACTTGACCTACAGTCCCTTGGCGTAAAAGTCACATTGGGTGTACCCGTCTGAACTGTACTGTCGTCATGTGACCTTCATTCACGTGTCTGTTTCCTCAACAGAGGACAGTATCATGGGGAACAGAAAATTTGGTCGACAGTCATATGGCCAAGAAGCATTTGACTGGTAATAACTGTAATTAGAGATAACGGTTTACCGAGGGAAAACTTGACTGTCTGCTGGGTTTCAACGTGCGTTCAACGTACCAGAATTTTACTGGCTTTCGCTTGTACGTGGAGCTATTTTCCTGTTTGACTGAGCCAATAAGAATCCTGCTATATTTATATATGATACCAGTTATTGGTCAACAGGCAGATACGATATGTCACAATATATCACCCAATCATTCATGTTGCAATAAACTACAGCATTTTCATAGGTATGTTGGCACAAAAAAAAATTTCGCGATACTTCATCGTATCTAACTGTAATTTGTTTCGTGTATCTTCGGTACAATTTTACAACTACTTATGAGCAACTGTTTATATTCTGTAATATGTGTCACAATGCAAGACATTTTAAGTTGTAAAATGTAACACATATACCCACTTCATCATTTGCATTGTATATTTCAACGGCTCCTGCTATTATTCAAGTGTCCACAGTGTTTCTTAGACAGGGATCGATAAGGGCCCTTAATTTTAGCGAAAATATTTCTACACCAATTTGTTTCAATACTTTATGTGCACATCTGCAGTTCTGCTTCGTGATTATTGGTAGTTTGCCTTAGTGTAGAGACGTCACTTATTTGACTGCTCCAATGAGAACAAGCTTCCTGCGACACCAGATGTTTGTGCGGCTCGAGTTAACTACACGCGTAGTAGTTACTTTCGCTTCTGCGCTGTTGGTTATTCTGAGCTTTGTTTAAGAACCACGTCTCATATGTTTAAGCTGCTATATTTGAACTATTTCAGTTGAATGACAATAGACATAGCCATCTTTAGTAGAAGGCAGCGGCCTTAGATCTGGCAACCCTGTCAGGAAGGGTCATTTTAACATTTATTTTGTCTTGTCAACGGCAGTGGCTTCCTCTGATTCGCCGGTGTGTAGAGCAGAATAACGAATCAGGTGCAGACATTGTCTTTGGAGAGCTAACAGTAGTTTGAATGTGACCCTTGTGTGCAGGGTTGCCAGATCTAAGACCACGACCTTCTACTAAAGACAACTATGACATGTAAAGATTACTCGAGTACAGTCAATAACTGACACAATGAATTGTTTATTCTTATGTTGTTTTCAAGTCAATGCCTATTGTGTTTATTCGTGCAGAAATAATTAAACTATGTGTAGGTATAGCTTTCCTCCTGAGAACAAACCGTGTTAACATGTCAATACGAGAAATTATATCTGAACTATATCTGACATCAGGAACTTTCTATTATTATATATATATATATATATATATATATATATATATATATATATATATATATATATGATCGAACTCTGGCCAAATTAATATGTATATACTTTTTTTCATTTGGGTGTACTATTTTACCTTTCACCTTTGCACAATTTTTTACCGTTATTTACCGTATTTTCAACGAATTCAACCAGCCAATCGGAACACAAAAGAAGTCGTTGAAAACTACTTACAAAACGTGTGCACACTGTATGAGTAAGTAGGCAAGATCGGAACAAATTGTGTTTACGTGTAAGTTGTACTTCAACAGCTGTACATTTGAGAAATAACGGAATGATTGTAACTGCGGCGTGGCCGCGGCCAGTATAGACCAGGCACCAAGAGCTGTCACACATTCAGAGAATGATGCAATATTCTGCCACAATGACCGCCTTGTACAGGGCACAAGCAACACTGCTGACACCATCATAAGTACGACCCACTAATTTCTGTATTAAGAAACTCGCCCGCAACTGTTGCCAGCACATTTCTACACAGA
>PNEQ01092169.1:23298-46251 GCA_003012365.1 Medauroidea extradentata
ACCGCCCGAACGTAATGTTTGTGTTAGTTTAAATTTAAAAATTGGTGTATTAACAAAATACGATTGATATAATTTATTTTGCATAAGTGAAAAAGTGTGTGTTAAGTTTTCTACATGTAGGAACTACAGTACACATGCATCATTGAAGTAGAATGTGAAATTTTATTAAGTAAAATAATTATATGTGTGTTTTAAACAATAT
Source organism: Medauroidea extradentata (assembly GCA_003012365.1). Taxonomy (NCBI): domain Eukaryota; kingdom Metazoa; phylum Arthropoda; class Insecta; order Phasmatodea; family Phasmatidae; genus Medauroidea; species Medauroidea extradentata. Next base: position 23,501 of record PNEQ01092169.1, read on the forward strand.
TTTAAAAAACATGTTTTAAACTATTTGTTTTAAACGATGGAAATGAAATAGTTTTCAACAAACTCGTTGTTTTAAAACAGTTTAAAACAACCTGTTTAAAACATTTTGTTTTAAACATGCCAACCCTGCTCCAGAGTTTAAGGAAAATTATTGAATACAGGCGATGTGCTTACCTCAGTTTTGCATTATTTTCAGTAAATATTGGTAACCTTCAATTTAACATGAATCCTAACCTCAACATGCTTCCAGAATGGAAAAATGCTCGCTGCCATTTTATACCTATTCGCGTAATAAGAGGCTATTGGCTGGTCTGAGCACCAAATAGTTTATTCAGCGAATAAGCTCCCGAATAGGACTATGGGAGGTGGTAATACAGGCCCTAAATGTTTGGGTAGTCTGTACTGCCTATCTACCCCGTTTTGCACACCCTCCAAATAAACATTTGGTTATTTTCTTTTATTTTGGCAGTAACCTTCGCGTACACACGCACAACTGACCAGAATTTCATCGCAATCGGATGAATGGCATTGGAACGCATAGAAGACGAACTTCGAGCAAACATTCATTCTTATATTATGTGTAATAGGCCCTATGTATAAAGTTCTAGATTTTATTACATTGTACAATATAGTTAGAAAATACTTCACCTACATGCTAAATATTTGAAAGGGGTACCACCACTGTGTTAACCCTTTATATCACCATATCCTTTGAACTGTTGCATACGGTCATACAACCCATTTGTTGCAACTACTTTTAAAATGAATTCAAAGTTAAAAGGGTCAAAATAACTTCACATATTATATTTAGTTATTTAGACACGTACAAAATTCATCAATAGGCAGGTTTACAATTTGTTGTGTGTTATACATACACAAAATAAAAGTTAAAATTGAAAATTAAAAAAGCAATAATACAAATAAATGCATCAACATTTCATACAGAAAACAATTAGTAACTGACAAAATTCATAACAAAAAGGTAAAGAATATAAAATGTCTTGTTAAAACAAGTAGGCCTATTCTATGTATTATGATTTTTTACTAATAATATAACATATATTCTCCATCTACTGGTACACAGTTGTCGAATGTCTAAAATCTACTGCATTAATATAAGGAGTACTTTGTAAAGTGGAAGTAAGTGATGGGAAAAATCCATTTGCATATTTAAGTACGTATCCAGATATTGAAATCGGCGATATTCATTGCGGAATACAGTAAAGTGCATGTACGCACCAAAGCGTGCGACAGTCTGTTGTGAAATAGTTCAAAAGACACAACATACCAAGACGTGGCTTATACCGTTTCCTTAGTGAAGACTTGGCAGCCATTCTGTGTCCGGTTTACGTTTCCGTTTCCTGATATCTTCGGTTACGAACGGCATTTTCCACTTTACGACAACTTTCACGTTGCCGGCTGACTATACGCTACATGTTCCGCCATGCACCTGCTGGTAACATGGACTATATACAGCGGTCATGTTTACTTGACTGGCCACGTGGTAGGTGGGTTATCTCTGCTGTTCACACTCTAGCACGTTGTGCACACTGATTAGCGCTCCACGTGTGCATTTATGTCTCTACTTGCCGCGGTGAATAGTGTTCTGCACGTGCATCTAAGTCTCCTATGCACACCGCAATTAACTGTGTGATACGCGTGTATCAAGGTCTCTACTTCATACTGCAATGTATTCTGTTATACGCGTGCATCAAAGTCTCTATTTCGCACCACTATGAATTGTGTCATACGCGTGCATTAAAGTCTCTGCTTCATACTGCAATGAATTGTGTCATACGTGTGCATTAAAGTCTCTACTTAATACCATAATAAGTTGTGTCATACGCGCGTTTTAAGTGCCTAAGTCACGCTGTAATTGTTAGTAATGTGATTGTGCATGTATAAGTTTATCAATGTATAAACTTCTTACAGCTTGTAAATCCGCAACTCACATAATAGTTCCTGATAAAATCATTTTACTGGTGTTACTATAATTTAACAACAATGGGGTCGCTTAACGTGACTATTTTGTCAGTATCTAAGGCAAAGCCGCGAAGACGCAATAAAGACGATGCTGAGGCGCGCACATACCTTCCAATCGCTTCTATACGCAAGGCGTTCAACTGACGCGCAAATAATTTTGTCGGGAGGAAAACCCGCAGTAGCAAAGACATAGCGTTATCAAGCATGCATGCTCGGGGCTACACTTACACTCGTAGTCTATACTGTCACGTCTCTCAAAGTGTTTCACGCTTAGTTGGCGTCTAGGTGAACGTATTTTGCGGGTTCGAGTCCTAGGAGTGTGGAAGTGATAAGGACGACATAGCATGCGCATCACACTTCACACTAGCCTCTAGGCGTACGTAACTGAACTGACGAGCTGTCTTCTAGCCGACAACTGGCCTCTATGAGACTTTGGTGGTGAGCCTATAGCTCAGTGTCGTAATATTCAATATAAAGGTGTACTGTGAACGCCTATATCTTATCAACTAATCTGCGCCAATATTTCCATACATACAAACGACCACAAAGACACCCAGCGTCGCCATTCTCGGCAGACAAAAGATAACCTCGAGAGATAGACAGAGGACCTGAATGGGTTTAACACGTGTAATGTTTTAAAATACAATTTGTGAGCTGAGATCACGTTGACCAGTTATCGAATAATATTATAACTGCCAAGCTCTATACACTGCTCGGCGGCGGCCAGGGCAGGCGGTCACCTCAAGCTGTCCCACAGAAAAATATTTCAGTTGTTTACATTTCCACCCAAGAACGATTTAACCCATCCATCTAATAACATGTTATAACAACATTTTATAATAAGATGTTAAAATTAAAATTAATCTGTTCACGGAACTTAACGAAGAAAAAAATCTTGCCTTCAAAAGTAACGCAGATCACGCGACGAATGTGGATGCCAAAAAATAATTAACAAGGCTGTTTATATTACTTAAGTAAAACTCATAATTCAGCATATTATGTTACATGTGAAAAAGCGCAACTTTATTTTTAAATACGCGAGAAAATCTCACGCGTGACAGCCGCTCCACGAATTTATTCCTTAATTATTATTGGTTTTCAGTCGTCGAAGGCGTGTCAAAAACCCGTCGTTCAGTCACATAAATCAGTGAAGTATGCCTCAAACCTGACCTAGAATAAATACACGAAGCTCAAGTAGGCGCTCCCCCTGACAATTTCTAGGGGCAGGCCATTTTCGCGAGTAGACTACCTGCAGGGTAGACTTTGTGCTTTACAGTATTTATATAATGATGCTTTATCGCGGGGAAACTTGTCTGCTGTGCTTCAGCGTACGTTCAACTTACCAGAAGATTGCTGGAGTCAGCTGGTACGTGGATCTGTTGCCCTATTTGACTGAGCCAATAAGAATCCCGCTGTTGTAATATTTGATGCCAATTAGTGGTCTGCAGATATCTACGTTGCGTCAGACGTATATCAACCATATGGTGCAAGAAACCTCAGTGTTTTCAATGGCATGTTGGCACAACAACGATATGCCATCAATCCATCATCCCTAAATATTTAGTATCAGATGCGTGACTATCGACAGCTTCTACAGTCAAAGTTACACCTCGGACCAGTTAGGGCGAGATTCGAGCAACTTTAACTTATAGCCTAGGTTTGTTAATGGTTCGACGAGCTCAAGTTGCAGTTATCAAAGAAATATATTATAGTTTGAATTACAGATTGTCCTAAAAGGAAATCAAGAATTTTTTCAGTCCTTACCATTAAATTAAGGCTCGGTTTCAGTCGCCATACTGAATTTGATTATTTTTCGCTTTTTTTTTAATTCAGAAAAGAAATATGTTCAATCGGCGAGTTACCGCAAATTCTATTTACCTTGGGCAACAATACAAAAATGGGAATAGAGCTAGTAATGTAGGCCTGTAGTTACGCAGCATTTTGATGAGCTAATTATGAATATAATAAAATTGCCACACACGTTGCGGCGTAATTGTATATTAACAGCAATGTCTGTACTGTCTGCACGAGGTAAACATAATTTGAGATATAAACGCATATTTAACATTTTCCTTCTTAGAATTCCAAAAAAGCGAAAAATAATAAAATTCAAAATGGCGACTGAAACCGAGCCTTAAGAGAAGTCCTCGACTGGCGCATGGACGTCGTTGCAGCATGTCACGCGTATTCTTTTTTACGCGAAACCGCTTAACTTATTCAGATAACGTTTACCTACGAAAAGAACACACACTTGAAACCATGCTTCTATGTTTTCGAAAATGCAACACGCTTGTTAGAAACATGATGTACGGGCCTCTCAAAATGGCTAAAAACGTTTTTTTTAGACTATTGTAACTCCGAAAATATTACCTGAATTCGTAAAGTGCAAAACGAGAGGCAAACTATTCAAAAAATAATATTGGGGCCACCGCTTACAGTCCCATAGTAAAAAGACTACAAGGAAAACCTTGCACGGCAGTTTGGCGCGCTGCGAATAGAGGCGATATGCTTCTCGTCAAGCGTGGGACACTGGCTCTTATCGCTACGCTGTTCCCACGCGTCAAAGGTGGACATTCGACACCACGCCTGAGGTAAGGAAACAGGCAGGCAATAAGGTCTATATTGGCTCGTGTGTCAACAAGCATATCGCCTTTATGCGCGGGTGCGAAAACGGCATGCTGTGTATAGGTTTTTTCCTATGGGACTTCAAGCGTTAACCATACTTTTTTTATTTATGGAAAGTGCGTAGTACATTCTTGCACGTGCCTCTATTGTTTTTTACGATTTCAGTTGGTATTTTTTTAAATGATAGCGGTCTGAAAAAACCGTTTATTAGCCATTTTGAGGTGCCATCCAAGTTGTTAATGCACGATATCTATAAAACAATAATAGAGAATCATAGTGGTTTCTTTTCGTAGATAAACATATCGAACACCACTTCAGTTGTAATAAAACTGACAAACATATCTGTGATATCTGCACTAGTTTAATACTAAAAATAATAATAAATTATCACAAAACCATGAGAAACAAGGAGGGGGCTTTACGGTTGCGACCAGTACTTTATAGTTATTTAGAGAATATATTTACAGCAATGTATTTTCATTTTCATACTGAATAATTTCTACATTGTTTCGTTACAAATGTTTTTTGATACGTACCTTTTTCTTTTGATAGCGACAAACCTCGTAAGTTGTTCTTCCATATTTTTGCACCCAAAACATCAGCAATTTTGCTATGAATATCTGTTACAATCAAGAACAATTATATTTTGCGGACGAACAATGTATTATTTTGCAAAATTCAAGCAAATGACTGTGCATCGTATAACTGTTCTTAGTCGTAAATTATTTTGAAGCATTTCGTAAAAAAAACTAATTAGAAAAAAATCTACCTAGCATAGCTTTAAAGGAAAGCTGCGAATAATTTTTTGGAATTTTTTTTTCTAGTTTGAGGGAATTCTTCTCGCGGTTAGCGGGCATCCCTATAGATGATTCAGGGTAAAGTGTGTACTTTTTAAATCTTAGTTATTGCTTTCCATTCGGATTATTTGTAATTTCCTTCTACTTTGTAGTATAAACTTGTCACTCTAAGTAACAAGAAAGAGTTGAGATTGTACGTTCTCAAAATTGAACGTCTGATTGGACAGTGACAATTAATTTTTAGTCATTATTGTAGAGATGATGTTATGAAAAAGTGCTCACTTTACCGCGAACTGACTATACATGTAACAGCTGACTTACGTAACGGCAAGTCCATGTAACTACAAGGCACAACACTTCTGCAGTTTCCGCGTGCCTGGATTTCCGGCGAAACTGGCACTTTCGCGCGGGTATCGAAGACGTCGCCCTGATTGGCTGCCGGCCTGCCAGCTGCGTGTGCCTGTCTTCCGTGGCCCGAGGTCGTTACGAAACTCCACACAGACTTTTTACACGGCAGATCTCGGACGAGAGAGGCGTAATGCCTCCCGAACTGGTTCCTGGACGACAGAGATTTCACCCCAGCTTAGTCCCGCGTGACACTGGGCCCCAACACCTTCCATTCACGCCCAGAGCACAGACTAAGTAGTAATACAGATGTGCAATGACTAGAGACATGCAAAATTCGCGTTATCATTTGGTAGCAGACTAAACTTCACTTTTCTATACATTACAAGGCATAATCTGCGATTCAATTGCCCACGATATTTTATGTGTTGTCATTTACGTGTGCTACGTCTATGCAGAGATTGGCCTCTCTACCGTGTAGGCATTCTCCGCGGCAAGTCACGACAATGTCGGCCAGCGGGAGACGTCGAACGAGCCTATAGTCACTTGGAGTCTACTCAGCTGTCAGAAAATAACGCGAATTTTGCATGTCTCTAGCAGTAACGTGGTGGCACATTTGATATCGGGCGAGCTTCACCGCTTATTGGCTGCCCGAGGTTGTTGATACTAGCCCCGTGTATGTTTGGTTCCTGCATGTTACTACAGGTTTCCTATTGGCCTGGCTGCCGGCTAACAGAACAGCCGCCTTACGCCGATTGGAGGTAGGTGTTTCCGCCATGTTGCTGGCCAGCGAAGCCGTTTTGCTGGCGTGTGTGACTTAATTTGCCATCCTACAGTCTCTTTCACTTCTGTAATCCTTAATATTCTGTTCCTAAATCTTGCGAACCATGATTCCACACGACTAATGGTTAGAATGGATCCCCGGTTTTCGCGAAAAATATTTTTGCATCCGTTTGTTTCAGTGTCTTACGTGCACACCTGCACCTCAACTTCATGACTATTGGCAGAGTGTTATCAGTACACGGATAACTGCCACACATCACGTTCGTGATGTGCGGGTTAAATCTCATGACGCGAGGTGTTACGGCATCCAATCACTGACCACAAAGCAGAAAAGGCACTGAAACAAAGTGGTACAAATATAGTCTCGCGAAATTTCCTATCATTACAAATAATGAGTAGGAACCGAATATTTGTGCCAAATACATTTGTGCCTCTTCGCACACACCTACAGCTCTGTTTACTGGATAGAGATATATATTTGTAACTACCAGAGTATTAGAGCAGCTCTACCAGTCAATCATAGACGAGTGGTGTCGCAGGAACCTTGTTGTTACTACAATATTGAACTGAGATACGCCAATACAAAATGCATTCTGCCTGTAACTACGAAGGAGAGCTGCAAGTGTAGATACTCTATGTACTTAAAGGCAATGGCAGAAGCTTGTTGCAAACAAATCTCGGAAATTATGGGTTCCTTAACAGATAAGTGTACAAAATGGAAAACTTTGCCATATAGGAATTTCTGCTTTTATCACTATTTTGGATGTTTATGAAACGTGTTTTAAAATAAAAATTAATTACAGCACCCTGGGAAATAAATTAATTTGTGATAAAATCATTACCCACTTCATAACATTTGATATATAATTAAAGTATAATTAGTTCACATGATATCTAAATTATAATTAGGTGTTCGCCGTTTCAGAGTCGTCGGGTAATGAGAACACAAAAATTAAGTACTATATCGGAAGGCCTTCGTGTAATGTTAAAGATTTATAGCAAAAATTAAATTTAAATTAAGTTACAATTCGTAATTTGGTAACTAAACATGAGGGAAGGGGTGAGATCCCACATTAAGTCCTCTGCTTATCAAGCTTTCAGCTAAGACGTTAAAACAGGGAAACAATGTTGAAATTAATTAATTCAATATTGAACCATTAAAAATACTCTTAAAAAGTAGATATTCAGCTTCACACAAACACATGCTTACGAATAAATTTCTACAATGATCCCCGAGAAGGTTAACATAAGGGTAAAGGTCAATAACAAGTTCACCGGTAACCAAGATGGCCGACGTCAAAAGCAAATGTCCGCAGTAATGTAATGCAAGTTGGCCAACGTGCTGCTGCGCGCCTAGCTACTGACTGTACGTGTGGTACCTGGAACTTATCGCACCCTTACCTGTACTGTGGGAATTATATGGAGAAATGAGGTTTATGGGCGTAAGTTACGATGTATTTCGCGAACAAGAGGCTTTTTCAACGGAAGATAGATCACAACTACTGATCAAAACAATAAGATACGTGTCAGTTCTGTGCAGCACACATTGCACTCAGAATATTATGAAAAGGTAGTTTTATGTTAAAATTAGCATGAAGCTCATTATACCAGCATCGAATTATAGTTGCATTAATATAGGCCTACAGTGTGTGTTGTAACATACCGACAAATTTTAGTATGTAATTGCTGAGGTGTAAATAAGTTAAGGATGTTCAAGTGCGATAAAATCATAATGTTATATTTATATGAAATAGTGTTAGTTTTGTAGACGATACTTGTGAGTACAGTTTCCTACTACGAAACAATTTTAACTCGTGTAGTTTTCTCATAACGGTGAGTGCGTCAAAGTCAAAATTGGCATGTTCTGCTGCCATGCAAATAGTTAAAACCAATTGACTTACGTACGTGAAATAATTCACAGTGAAATAACCCACCACGGGCTATGTAATAAGATATATTTAATAAATCCCGTTAACTATTTTTGTATTTAAAAAAATGGCTGAATTTTTAACTTTTTTCCTGTACATTTGCAATTATTTAAAAAAATTCAGAATATTACGTTTTGGTATTTTAAATACTTTATTGCATAGCTAATGGGATGTAATATCACAGCGAATTATTTTATTCAAGTAGGTCAGTTGGTTTTCACTATTTGTATGGCAGCAGAACAAGCAAACTTTGTCGCACCGTAATGAGAAAACTATGAAAGCTAAAATTGTTTCGTAAGAGGAAACTGTACTCACAAGTATGGTCTATAAAACTAACAATATTTCATATAAATATAAAATTATGACTTTATCGCAATTGAACGCTCTTAAACAGCAATAACAGTAAGGCCTAGATGTTTTTTACTATTTGGAAAAAAATGTGTAATTTACTGCCATATTTCGGAAACTGCTTGCAGAATAGAAACAAACTTATGTTTATTGATTAGTTAAATTGTATTAATTAACAATGTGCGTAATTCCTGTATGTTACTACCTCGATGATGTTAAAAAGTGGTGTTATCCACCTGATTGAAAAAGCAAAACAAAGCAAAAAAAGGAAAACTTTCCTATATTTTTGACTACAGATTACGAAATATTAACAAAATGTGCTGCAAACCGTCTTTTACAAAAATCGTCTACCTTACGCCCTTTTAAAGTAAAATTATTTGCTTGATTTTAGAGTGTAATATTACAGCCTGCCAGGTAGGCAACCAGTAAGGTTCGGTTTGGGCACCTGGGCATATTAGATCGAGTTTTCGCAACGTGTGTGTGGTTTTACATTAGTGAGGTGCACAAATAACTGCTAGATGGAATGTTTGCTCTGTTGCGTGTTGAGAAATCAGAAAGTAAATTGTTGTTATTGCACTAAGTGGTTTCATGAGGTATAGAGTATAATTGCTAGAGCCGGACAAATGTCGCGTGTTAACTGACCAGTATACGGCTAGCCTCCAAGAATGTATGTTTTCTCAAGCAGACAGCAGCTGCTCATTAGCTGCTCGCTTCCACGGTCAAATGGGTATGTGATCAGTTACATTTGGTTATCGGCTCTGCGACTTCCAGAAGGTGTCAAATAAGTCCAGGGCCAATTGCGAAAGTGACACGAACGTGCAGTTGCTGGAATTATAGCTTGTGTCGGAAAGAAAACGCGAATTTTTCAGGGCCCTAATAGTTACGGACAGGAAACGCGAATTAAATTACCTACATGTTAGAATCCACTATCCTATGCATACTCAAGCCCCGACCATTTGTCCACTAGCTGCTACTCAGTGGAACAACAGACAATGAACTAATAGACGGGGTTTGAGTGTGCATAGGACAATGGATTCTAGCACGAAGGTAATTTAACTAGCGAAATTTACCTGCCCCTACGTACAATCAAAAGCCATCTCCCAAACAAATGTTCAATAATGCAACTGCCTACCCATAACAAATTTTTAATTGGTTCATTAAAAATTGGTGCACCATTTGAAAACATCCTACGTATCTTGTACCTCGTCACACTCACGGACCGCCATAACCCTAACAGATCACCCTTCAACTGAATTGGTAAGTCGTTCACCAGAGACTTCATATGAACTCCCGCAGGACTAAGTTCAGGAAAGTGTTGTCGCCACTGAGACAGGGCCCGGTATTACAATCCACCTTGCTGGAAATTCCCATGTTGTGACCACGAACAGCTCTTGTGGAAAGTATAGATAGATGCACCGTCATGCTGAAACCACGTACAATGCCGGATCGTGAGTGGCACATCCTCGAGGATAACTTTCAACGCAAATTGCAGGAATGCATAGTGCATGCGTCCAGTTAATAGTTATGACATCCAGGGATGGACCTGTTAGGTTATCATTACAGCTAAGAGTTTGCGGCGAAAATATTTTTACACTAGTTTGTTTCACGGCCTTACGCGCACATCATGGTTATTGCAGTGTGTCTTTGTTCAGACACGTCCCTCATTTGCCTGCACCAATCATAATGAGGTTATCGCGACACCATACGTCTGAGATTTGCTAGTAGAACGCCAGGACAAATGTGAATTAAAACATTTAATCACTGACCATAAAGCGGAATCACAGAACATTTAGGAATACAGAATTGAGATAGCCAGTAGAACAGCGAACTCAGTCACACTGTCTTCGCTGGCCAGCAACATGGCGGAAACACCTACTGCCAATCAGCATAAGGTGGCTGCCCTGCTAGCCGGCACCCAGGCCAATAGGAAACCTGCCGTAACATGCAGGAACCAAACATATACGGAGCTGGTATCAACAACCTCGGACAGCCAATAAGCGGCGAAGTTCGCCCGCATCAAATGAGCCGCCACGTTATTTCACGTCTGGATTAGTATTTAGTCTGGAGCAGAGCTGCAAATGTGCCCGTAAGGTATAGAAATAAAAACAAATTGTACACAAATATTTTTGCTGCAATATAGTTGTTTTGTTTACCACACATATTTCCCACCCAGGTATGTACAGAAATCCATTCCAGCATTCGCCTCAAGTGACTTCGGAAAACCGAAACAGGATGGCTGGGCCGATGATGCCAACCAGGCTCTCGTGTATAGCATAGGTGTACCGCTGTGCAAGCTATATCTGTCATTGGTGGAGAATGCAAGTGATGGTGCGGTGCAGCAGGCAGGTAGTACAGGGGGCGGGGCGGCTGGAGTATGTGGGCGGAGAGAGGACAATGGCTGCAGACACAACCCCGCCCACAAGGCCAGTGACCTTGGAGTCCAGCCAGCCTCCCACATCACTGCTGCAGCCTCCAGCCCTCTCTACCTCGACAGCTTAGAGGCTGCTTCAAGGTCACACACTTGTTTATACGCACTTCATTCCAATTCCTGCTCTTTTACATGCCCAATCGCATTACAAAATACACCTTCTTTACTGTCGAAAAAGATGCTTCCTTGCATTTTTAACTTTTTTATTTTTCGGAACAAGAAAATTTTGCGAGTTCAATGATCTATAGCAGCACATACTTAATTTTATTGTACATTCTAAACCACCAGCATTTACTTGCAGGTTTGTTACTGGCTAAACATTCGCTAGGGAATGTCTAATGATTTGTGATCCAATGGCAATCGTAAAAGAAATGTATATGCACTTTGCATTCTGACTTTAAAAAAATCGCAAACTTACTCGGCCTCATTTTTTTAATAACACAAAAGAAATGAACAGGACAAGTGAAACCACAGATGTTAAATGTACTTAACAGAGGACAAACATCTTTACTCTGCAGCAAGGGAAGTGGGCTTCGATTAGTGTGTCGGACCAACAGACTGCCCCGAGCAGAAACAACATCTTGCAAGCAGCGTGCAAGAGGCAAGGAATGGGTTATCCAGTAACACTGTGTAACATGAACTGGTTGTGTCCCACAAGCACTTGCTCAGGCTGTAAGTTCAAAGTTATATATCACTTATCATACAATACCACCACGCTTCTTATACGGCATCTGAGCATCAGTATTACGAGTCTGAGAAATATACTATGAGAAATATTATGACAAGAACTTCTTATGTTGTTACATAAACAAAATGTGGTATGGTATACTAAATAATTAAAAGTTAATAAAACGAACGTGTGATCCGTCATACTCACTCCCGTTTTGTAAAATATAGCATTTTGCACTGTATTGTTCCATAGGCTACAATATGTGTTTACTGTGGCCTAAAGGTGCTGTCTGCTACCATCGTTTTAGGCAGTACATCGTAACTAATCAACAAGGCACACTTGCTACCACAGTATAGGAACCACCATTTCATGTAAAACACAACAAAAAGATTAAGCTGTAACAATAATGGTCTGGTGCATAGGCAACACATCCTGTACAGGAAGGTGAGCAAATAATGGTGGAGAATTGATTAAAAAATATAACCTGAGTTTTACATTGTGTTCGAAATAGTCAGACAATTTTATTTCCCTTTATATTGTACTAGACTTGACTTCAAACAGTTATACGAGTCTGTAGATTTGTGTGATTGGACAGCAGATCAATGTGGCACGCCCAAGATGTTGACGAACCAATAGAACATACCCAGTGCTGGAGTGGCTGGACCATTATAAGTAGGGCCAGAAACTATGCGCGTAAAGAAGTTTGTCTTAGTGCGTTACCATACCTTACGTTCACATCTACAAACCTGCTTCACAGTCAGTGATTGAATGTTTTCACACTCACGCGTCTTGAGGTTCTACCTTCAAATCACAAGACGTGTCCAGTAACCTTATTGTGGTTGGCTTAGTCAAATGAGAGATGTCACTTCACAAATACACACTGCCAATAACCATGAGGCAAGCTACAGATATTCACGCAAGGCATTGAAACAAAGTGGGGCAAAATTCTTTTCGCGGAAAGTACACGGCCCTAATTATTAGAGACCCAGAAATTTCGAGGTGTCAACGGCCAGCCGGCTGGACTTCGCAGTACTGTATACACTATGTCCTCAGCTACTTGTATGTTGATTGCTGCTCCAGTGAGTGGACAGTTTACATGTGACTAGACAGCACAGGTGTCAGTGTATGTTTTCATGCAGGTCTGCTATTGGATCACAGTCCTCAAGGAAACAGTGACCCGATAGTGAAAGTAATAAGCATGTACTGTACTTTGAAGTCTAACTTCTTAAATGAATTTGCGAAATTTCCAGGCCTCTAATAATTACATTGTTTAATATTCAACATGAGTAGAGATGATCGTACATCGCGAAAATGTTTTGTGCCAACATACCCTTGGAAACGCTGTAGTTAATTGCAGCACATATGATTGGGTGATTTCATGCTGACACAACGTAGCTGTCTAAGAGCATTAACATGCATCAAATATTACAATAGCAGGACTCTTATTGGCGCAGTAAAATAGGGCTATAGATTCATGTACAAGCGATACCTAACCATTAATCTTTTGGTAAGCTGAATTTACGTTGAAACCCAGCAAACAGTCAAGTTTTCCTGCGATAAACCGTAATCTCTAAACATGAGTTGAATGTGTTGTAACGCACGGCATATAAAATACACCTTATATGCTATGTCTCCACAATGTTCTTCTTGCAAATTAAAAAAAGCGTTTAAATAAAGCATGGTGGGTGAATCCAAACCTTCATACAGGACATGGCCACTTCCCTTAGTGCCCGTAAGTCACGGTTTCAGTCTATAACGATCTCACTGGACTACATGTTATGTCGTAAGACAGCCATTTTGGCGCACCTAAGCTCAACACACATTTTCCTCGCGAGGCAAGAGCTGGACTTTCGTTTTCGAGGTGTTTTGCTTGATTTTTTTTTTCTGCAGCAGACTGAGGTGATCCCTCAAACAAAGTGGTTGCTTTGTACAGAGTGAGTCCGTTTCTGCATTGTGTCACCCACCCATTTTCAGTCTGAATTCGGAATGCAGCACTGAATAAATTGTTATGCAACCTTTCACAGATCTGTGTTAAACTGTAGGCTTAAGTAGGAACCCACGCTAAGAGTGCGCCACCTGAAGTCATACACAAAATACACCACTATTAGCATGATGGGACCTGTACAGTGACAGTGTAAGATTGCGTAAATCTTTAGTGCTATTGTAGTTTCCACATAATTCAACTGACGATGTTTTGATGTGGGTGAATACTATTTATAATAATATAGTATCGCTAGAACTATCACTAGTCTAGTCAAATGGAGATCCAGAACGAATGAAGAACGTCGTGCATAAATCCATTGTGTGAAGCCTATCAGTCAACATTTCCGGATGTAAAATAGCATTTACGGATATGTCCTGCATATTGTTGAGGTGGTGTTGGTAGTTACTGATGACTCGGAGGTCCACATAGCCTTCAAACATGTGTAAATACAATGGAACATCTGAGCTGAACAACAGTTTATTATTAATACCCCGGAGGACCGAGTCATTAGTAAATGTATGCTGCCTACTCGTAGACGAGCCGAACAACACACTAGAACAGCAGAAAATGGACGTATAGTTTATGCTCGAGTAAACATAGGGCTGTGGATTTTAGCCTCACTGATATGGTCGTTGGTCCAAGACCGAAAACCTAGAGTAGAATACCAGAAGATGTCTAGTGACATTTTAACATATTTACAACTGAAAAGTATGTCTAAGACCAGGGAATTTCCCGGATTCAACGACCTGCCGAATGGAATCAAGTCCTGTGTACACTGTGTCCTCAGCTACTTGTACAATGTTCATTGCTCAATTAGTGTCCATGTTGTACATGTGACAAGGTAGCATGGGAGTCAAGAGTTTTCATGCTGGGTTATTACTGGTCCACAGCTCTCAATAACGAGTTCACAAAGCAGTGCTCCAATCGCAGAAGTAACTATTATGTACAAAAATTTGAAATCTAACTTTCCTTCAAATGAATTCGTGTAATTTCTGGGTCTCTTGATACAAGCAGGGCAAACATGCGTATTCTGGCCTGTGGGCGACGGGACAGCAGCTGCGAAGGGCGTGACCACGCAATGGCACGCCCACTACTTGGGCGGGGCATGTCGCGAAGAACAATCGAGAACACTTCCTCCTCCCACTTTCTATCCCCACCAGTCCGGCCGAGCACCAGCAAGCTGCTCGCACTGCCCACATCTAACAACTCCAGGTCCTGCCTCCACATCCACAATGTAGGTAGGTAGGCGATGAAGCCGGTGTTGCGCTTGCTGATTGTGTAACCACACTGTGAAGTGTTTCGCTATAAATTCCGAAGAAAACTAGACGTCAAACACGTGTGCATTTCACTTCATTCCGCAATACTACTATGACTCACTTGGTGGAGCCATTAGATATATTGCAAGTTCACTAACCTGTGGGTTAGACTCCACTGTATTACGTTTTTCGAGCATTAGCTGTCTGTCCAGTAGTAGCTTATAGTAAAGACACAACCGTAATTATAATCTTTATGAAATGTTGAGCGGTCGCAACCAGTAGTTCCTCTGGCCACCAAAATACTGGAATCACAATAGCGCGATGGAAGCAACGTGAAAGGCACGAAGCGAATACCAAAATATATCTGCCAATGAGCGCTGAGGTTACTGCGACATCAGGGCAACAACAATTACGCTGATTAGTTGGAAACATATTGTATTCGCGTTGTACCTTTCGCATCGTGGCAATCGCACTGTTGTGATTCCAGCATAACATAACTGCACAAGTGTTTCACTTCACGAGTGTGTCGAATTTTTCTAGGCCTTCTCGAAAAAAAATGTAACTGGTAAAGAACTCCACTTAATCAATAATTTTTATTAATATTTAAGTTTTTAATCCCTTTATTTAGGTTATAGGGACATAGAAATTTTCGTAACTTGAAATGACGACTAGGCCAAACACATATTCGTTTCAGACAAATTTTTATTGATATGAAACGGAAAAATTCGCGATTTCATTTTAAGTCCAGCTAGAATCAAAACTCATCTATATTCCTTCATTTATTCTACGATTACAACTGGACCAGCCATGAAGCAAAGATTCAGTGTGAACGTAAGGTACTGGAAGAAAAATTTCAAAAATCTTCTCGGGACAATGTCGTGGTTTCTTTGCATTTAGACACTCAGCCGAGACGTTTGAGGCAATAGCCAACCTGCAAGCCAACGATGACCTAATTCCGTCTTACGTGGTCTGGAGTGAAACTGGCTCCTTCTGGAGAAACAACCAATGAACAAATATATTGTAGTGTCTAGCCGGCAAAATCTACCCGCCGTTATTCACACAGAGGAGCGGATTATGACAGTCGCAACAAAAGAGAGGGTGAGAGATATTTTCGGTCAGCCCTTAACATCTAGGTCTCCAGCGCTGGTGAGGGGTGACACGACGTGAGTATGGAGACCCCCTAGAAAACTCAACATCGGCATCGTCCAGCACGATTCCTACACGCGAAAACCCGGGACCTGACTCCGCCTGGAATCGATCGCGAATCTCCTTCACGTGAGGAGAATAGTCTGATGACCACTCGGCCACCGAGACACCCGCAGAAAAAGAAAACATCTTGGTAATAAATAGGGACACTTGAGTTTGAGATTTTTGCACCTTGTGTTTCAATGCCGTACGGGCACATCTGCAGCTATGCTTCGTGGTCAATGTTTTTAAATCTCAAAGTCTAGAGTTATACCCGCAAATCACAGACGTGTGGTGTCGCAGTAACCTTGTTCCTGTCGGCACAGTCAAATGAGCCACGTCTGTGCAATAATACTTCTTAGAGATGATGGTATATTGTAAAAATTTTTTTGTGTCAACATACTCTTGAAAACACTGTAGTTTCTTGTGAAATGTACGATTGGGAGATATACGTCTGATACAACATAGCTGTCTGCAGACAGCATCACATATATATACAATAGCAGGATTCTTATAAGCTCAGTCAAATAGGATCTCATTTCCACGTACAGAGGAAAGCCAGTAATCTTCTGGTAAGTTTAACGTGCGTTGAAACCCATAGCAAACAGTCAAGTTTTCCCATCATATCTATACATTCAGCCAGTAACCATGAAGCACAGCTTCATATGTGCACATAAGGCATTGAAACAAACTGTTGCAGAATTATTTTCGCGAAAATCAGGGGTCCCTAGCCACAAATATAGCCTAGTGAGAATAATAATTACGAATATAAGCGAACAACGAAAAAGCAAAGACTACGGGAGGCAGTTGAGATGGCGTACAAGTGTATAATGAGCCACGCTCAGACTTTTTAAATCAGTCACCCAGGGAATATGAGAGAGGATGGCCTCACTACTATCAGTTCTTATCGCTGGCAACTCAACACCTCACTATGGCAGCTCATCGCATCGTAGTAGATGTGCGCTTGTTACCGCGAACATAAGCCACAGCGAATAGACAGTTCGCATAGCTATAAATACGGCATCGCTGTAATCAGAATGAATGCCGCTGTTTGCTCAAAACAGAATGTTTGATCAGTAAAAAATTATTGTATATTTTTGCTGTACCAAAGCTATCGCTAATCTTCGGGCGACCGTCACACAACCTAAAATCGCTCAGCATAAAACCCTCTCTTAGATATTCAGCCTAAAACTATGCAACCTAAAATTATTCAGTCAAAATAATTCAGCCTAAAATCCCTCAGTCTAAAGTCGTTCAGCCTAAAATCACTCAGTCTACCGTCGTTCAGTCTAAAGTCATTTAGTCTAAAGTCGTTCAGCTTAAAGTGATAAAACCTAAAATCACTCAACCTACCGTCGTTCAGATTAAAATCATTTAGTTTGAAGTCATTTAGCATAAAACCACTTAGCCTACCGTCGTTCAACAAAAATTATTCAGCCTAAAGTCATTCAGCCTAAAATCACTCAGCCTACCATCGTTTAGCCTAAAGTTGTTCAGCCTGAAATATTTCAGCCTAAAGTAACACAGCCTAAAGTCACTCAGCATAAAGTCTTCAATATAATATTAGGAAGAATTTAAAAATACAAAAATGCTTTGTTTTGTGTTTTACAACTTTTAGCTTGTTGCTCACGAAATGTAATTTCAGAGTAAATAATGTAATTTCGCTGAGTGTGTCGGTTTTCATTTGGCGTATGCAACCGCCAGTTTGCGAAATTTAACTTTGACATGCCGTTATGACAATACCATTCATGTTAAAAATTTTCCATGAGAGTAAATTGTAGTCACTACTGACGTTCTAAAAAACTAACACTATTTCGTACAAATATAAAATTCTGAAACTGCACACTTGAACGGCCTTAAGGCGCCCGCCTGCCTTGTAACCAGCGTTGCAGCGTGCTAGCAGAACACTTTTATCTAATAAACTACTGAACGTATTTCTAATGTGTGCATTTACGAAAAGAACAAACACTTCAAACGACCTCGGAATAGTAGTTTTAAAACATCACGTTAATTGGAAAGACTATTCCAGAGCACCTCAAAATGACTGAAAACGGCTTTTTCAATGTATTATATCTAAACAACTACTGAAGGGATTCTTGTGAAACTACAAAAGAGAGGTGTATTGGACTTAACTTAAAACTTTCCACAAATGAAAAGATGGGGTCACCACTGCAAGTATCAGTCAGGCGAGTGTTCTACGATACCACTGCACGCCGTTTCAGTGTCTTGTGGTAGAGGCGATACCGCACCAGATGAGCCGGTCAACATCGCCCTTGGAGTCGTGCCTCACTCACACTAACACACGGTCACCAGGCGGGCGCCTTAATTTTTGGCCGTAAGCAGAGTTCACTTGGATACGTGTTCAAACCACCGAATTTTAAACTTTACCCGGGCTAACCTCGTGAATTTTCGTAATGGCCTCAGAGCTGGTTGGCGGAATACTTGGAAGGTATGCAATGTGATCGGAAGGAGGACATAAGGGAGAAGCATACGAGGTAAGTGGGGCAGATGAAAGATATGGAAGAAAGCAGAGGAGAGTATGCCAGGGGCGTATCCAACCACTTATCAAGGATAAGAGTAAGGTGCAACAACAACGATAAGTAGTACATATGACTCCTCTATATAGGCTCGTACGAAATATAAACCGATTAACTCGACCTACCCTTCCCGTGCCAATGATGACACACGAGCAAAGTTTCCTCGCTTCAAACCATACAAGTATTTTGGACGTGCGTCAATGCAGCCAACACAACGAGCTATATAGTTAACACAGAGGGGCGGAAACGCTTCCAAAGTGAAGCCCAACTGAACCGCAGTTTTGACCCAAGAAAACGTGGCGTACAGCAGTGTGGCCAACATTATGTTAAAAATCCGTCATCCACTATATTCCCGCTAAACACAGGAAAAAATGCCAATAATTAATGTAATATATTATGCTGTAATAATTTTTAAATTAGCATAATCGCTCTCGAATTTTGACCGGATATAAGAGTCCGCCATGTTATCTAGGGTCAAAATACCACGCTTAATTGGGCTTCACCTCAGAGCCTTGGATATTGCTGTTTCCGCCCCTCTGTGTTTACTATATAGCTCGTTGGGCAAATGTCATATCACAGAGAATACACGCAGGCAAACAGACAAGTAAACAGCTGAAAGTATTTAGTTGGCAACACTACTCCCTTTTCTGTGGTTGGCAACTGGCAAACAGAAAGAAAACATATGCAATTCCACAAGGAATTCAGTCAGTGAGCTACAAACAACCAAACAAGAATTAAATCTACACAAACGGTCACACAGACGTGTACGTCGATTAAATTCTTGTTTCGTTGTTTGTACCTCACTGACTGAATTCCTTGTGGAATTGAATAGGCTTTCCCTTTGTTTTCCAGTGGCCAGCTGAATCCCTTTAGTTATGATTTTCTGTGACACTCCATTTGTAGCAATGGCGTATGTCCAAAATACTTCTTTGACTTGCAACTTGCCTTCAGGGCAAGAACCGTTTAAAATTAGCACAAGTTACTTGGCTTTTGATAATCTACCTAGTTAAATACACATTTCATCCTATCAATTCTGGGGCACCGGATAACAAAAAGCGTCTCTCATGTACTCTTCTTAAGCGATGGCAATATAATATTTTGGTGGAAATTCTGTAGCAAAGTTGAATGCAGTATTGTATCCGAGTTGTTCATTCAATTGGGAAGTAGCTTACCTTTTGAGGACCGGAAGTATAAAAACGCTGTAGTCAACAGTAACAGAGCTTCGAAAAGGTGTTTCTTTAAATGCGCGTGGTGTCTCGACTATGACATTACACAATCGTATGAAGCGTGTTTGTTTTTTGTGTAAATGAGTCCACTAGGCGTAGGTTTTGTAAGGAAAACAAAGGACTTTTCAAATTACGCACTGGAACATATTTGAAGCGCGTGGCAGATGGCACAGTTGTTTAACTATGCAATTTTGCCATTTTCCGCAACTTCTAGTCGATATCTTAAAAAAATAAAAAATTAAAAAAAATAAACACACATAAAAATTTTAAGTGCGTTTCTGTTTATACAACCTATAAACTGTTATCGTGGCTAGTTAACGAGTTCTGATGTCACAAAAGCGTTTACCTCTTCACCACTCGCGAACACAAAGTATGCGTGTTGCAAAATATCGTCAGGTTTTTCTTCTGTAAGATATTAACTGATAAACCTGCTGTGTGTTAGAAATTATTCTTATATCAAAGAAAACCAAGCATGTGTATATCATAGGTTGCCGTCAAGAAACAAGCTAGGGAGCTATTTAAATAAAGAAATGTCCAAAACATATTTTATTTGCAAAACACGAAGCTCATAAATTAATGGCGCTAAAAGCACTAATCTATAACTGTAGGTTTCTTGACGCTAATTTGCGAAAATTAAACAATAGCAATCCTAGACAACAGTTTTAGCCAACGTTTTAAACAAAATTGTTTCCAGTGTTAGGAACTTCTGAGGCACAATCTCTGACGCCGGAACCTCGTGCATTTAACTGCGGCGCAAGAGATCACGCGTAACGAATTAGTAATTCTAGGCAAATATTTACTCATAAAGTTGCCAAATACCATTATCTAAGATTGTCATTGAGTATTTTATCCATATTGGCTTCGAAAAAAGCATAGAAAACAATTGATGTTTTCAGCGTTTATATCTCTACCACGCACTCTTAAGAAAACATTTTACGGCACACGCATAGGTTTTAATACACAGGTTAGGTTGCTAAGTTTGGTGAGGCGAGGTGTAGGTACCAGGAGGAGGGGCTCCGGGTTCGAGTCTGAGTTGTGAGGTTCACGGGAGGTCAACGTGGCTCGCAGACAGTCTGCGGTCAGAGTGGCCGAGCCTGCCTTACACGGTCTACCATCACGCCGCGCAGGCCCGCTTTACACGGTCATCCTGCCAGCCTGCAACCCTACATACACGCGCACACACTAATACTGTACAGAGATAGGAAAACTGAAAGCATACAAAGATCTACACATCAGACTGCAATTAACTACATTTCTGAACTTAAGTTGTTCGTACAGTGACTGATGTCTTAGTAAATAGCCAGTTATGGCCAGTTTACACCGGAAAAAGTATTTATTTTATTTATTTTATTTTATTTTATTTTATAACGTACAAATTCAGCCTCAGGCTGGTTTACAATTGGTACGTAGTTGAAACTATTCACACTAATGAACAAATATTAATTATGAATATTACAATATTATTACAAAAGAAGTGCATTAAACTTATGATTGTAAGCATACAAGCATACCAGCAATGTTAACTACAGTATGTAAGTTACAGAAACTTTACCAACAAATTCTAAGCTATGGTTAGAGACACTGGAAAATCGCAAAAATGTTTAAGATAGTCTCCAATAAACTGTATTATATTAACCTTGACAAGTGTGAACAGTTTTGGGACAAATCACACACGCTGTGTGTCCAAGCTGTGCAGTTCTAACTGGGCCTTATGTAGAGAGAAACAATGCTACAAGTAAATCATAGCCAATGTCGATACGAAACATTCAGTGTTATATACAGTATGTTGGAGCCTAGCAAATAATCAACTATTCCCGCAATTTCTAGTGTCTCTAGCTATGGTACACTATTTTACAGCGATGTTCATAGCAAATGTGCTACAAACATTGCTGAAGACACCAATGTTACTAACAAATTATAATAATAATGATGAATAGGCGTCAATAACAATATCGATTCAAAACGCAAACACCATTGCTGATAACACTGCTAGTAACATTTGTTACCAATATCTTTTGTCCTAGACCGCCCTAGATTGGGCCAGGAAGAAAATGTTACCAGCAGTGTTAGTGACAAATTTACTAACATGTACCAGTCCAAAATTCATAACTTTTGTTGAAAGCAAATGTTTTACCAAAAGGTTGGTAACAAATGTTATTAAAATTTATTTACAAATATTAATAACGTTAGCAACAATTTTCAAGTATTTTACAACAGTTGTTAATAACTGTTAAAAACGCGTGTCATTAGCAATGTTATCATTGGTGTAAACTAGGCTTTATACCACAGACCAGGAAGATGGGATTACGTCCTAGTTTACCCGCAGATTTTGTATTGGTTCTCCACGGAGAGCCTTAAAGAACTGTGGTACAACTGCAACCGTAGAATATATTATAAATGTATGTATGGTTGCTTGTAAACAGTGGCGAGGAGTGTTTGTGTTCCTCACGCCGAGCACGTGGTACCAACATGCCTGCTGGACGTCAGACGAAAGTGTGTTGCGGTTACCGTAGTTTCTCGCCTCTTGCACGCTATTGGCTAGATACTGTACCAGACCCGTACCAGTCTATGATTAGAGACATGAACTTTTCGCGAAAAGAATTTTGCCCCACTTTGTTCCAGTGCCTTATGTGCACGTCTGCAGTTCTGCTTCATAT
>PNEQ01092169.1:46351-60676 GCA_003012365.1 Medauroidea extradentata
TTTCTCATTTGACTGTACCAATCACAATAAGGTTACTGTAACACCACACGTCTGTGATTTGCGTGTAAAACCCCACGACACACGAATGTCAAAACATCCAATCTCTGACCGTGAAGCAAGTCTGCAGACGTGCACACAAGTCACTGACACAAAGTGAGGCAAATTTCTTTTCGCGAAAAGTTCATGTCTCTATCTATGATCCACAGACAGCTCTTGAGTTATGCATAGTAAGAGACTTGCAAACTTCGTGTTATTATCTGACAACAGTGTGCATAGCCAGGGTTTGTGTAAGAGGGAGTTATAATCTGAGAATAATATAATAAACACCAATCATCCCTTCAAAGCGGGGGGTCCGGGGTCCTACCCTGGTGAAATTTGAATTTCAAGCTGCAAAATAATGCTAGTTTAAGGGCGCTGCCTACATCGGGCCCTGGCGGAGAAAGAATAGGGTTTTACATGTTAAATTATTTTCAATGGCATTCGGTCACCTTTTGTGATATTGTTTCCGGACGAAAACCATTTTCTGCGCCGAGAAAAAAGAATATTGATACGTAAATAAAATTTCAGAAAATAATTTATGAATAGCCATTTTCGCGTGTTTTTTGGGCGTAAAAATGCTTTTTTTGGCCACAATTTTAAGGGTATTGAAAAAAACTGCCTACACGATCCATAGCAATGTACGCGGCACCGAGACGAATAAAACAGTCAGTGGTGGCATACATGTAACTTGAACCGTTACTGAGCCAGGTGGAAAATCATTTAACCTGTAAAACCCTATGCTTGCTCCCGCCGTGGCTTCAAGGTAGGCAGTGCCCTTAACAGTTTTTCGTAGCGAAACGTTGAAAATTTTACTGGCTAAAATATTTTTAATCTTTTAATGTTTTTCATGTTTTTTGTTCACTGTAAAACAACTTCCTAAAATGTTTAGGAAGTAATTAACCTAAACGCTGTATGGGACAGTTATACTCCATTTCATATAAGTTTGGATAAATCTGACAGCAACTTATAGGCAATTATTTGTAATATTTTGTTATTTTTGTCACTACTCAAGACAAACTTTGCAGTACAAATGCTAAAATGGACATTTCAGGTTCATTTTAGAGCTAAAAATGTCTTACATTGTGCAACAAAAAGCAAAATACTAAAAATTAATTGTCCATAAGTTGTTGTCAGATTTGTCCAAACTTATATCAAACAGAGTATACCATGCTTCTGCCTTGTAAATATGCGAACTTTTACACTTGTTACAATACGAGATTTATAACTTTAGTATACATTTGATTGTTTTATAACAGGTTTAGGAATACTACCATGGATGTCTGGGAAACAATTCTACCATACCTACTTTTTTAGCGCTCCTTTACGCACGTGTGGCAAATTTACAAACAATCATTTTTGTTTACGTATAAAACTGTTTGCTGTGGTCCTGGCTCTACACGTGCGGGCACTAAGGACGATTTCTGCTCGCTGACCAAGTGCCTTATATGTGAAATCGCAGCTGTTCATTAGCTGCTCGCTGACACTGTGAAATGGGTCTTTATTCAGTTATAGTTTTAATGTAGGCTCAGCTACTTACAGGAAGTGTCGAGTAAGTCAACGGCCAATTATGCACGTGATACAGACCTATTATAGTTGCTAGAACTCTAGCTTGCTCCTAAAATAAAAAGCGAATTTGTCAGGTCTCTATGTATAGCCTCTAAGATCAAGACACTCAAGTGACGTCAGTCTTCACTTCAAGGACACCTCGCATGGAATGGCGAGGTCACGTTACACGAATCGGAAACATTCAATGATCCCTACAACTGCCTCCGATAACATGCGCTTTCCTGTGAGCTTAGCATCGTGTTGCTCGGGGTTGTTCTTCCTACGTCTCTGAAGGCGTTTGCTATGAGTAAGCTGCTAGAATTTGACTGGCATTGCTTGCTCATGTAACCAGTCTTGCTGGGTTACCAGAAGTTAGACAAGTATTTATCGAACGCCCGCAAGCAATTGAGGGTTTGAGGAGGAGAAACAGCTGTCAACACACATTTATTAGGTCCTGAAGAGCAACATTTATTTGGGATTCATTATTTTAAAATACTTGATACGTTAAGACACACAGTAGGATTGTGATTTATTCAAAGTTAGTATTCACTGAATGCCTCTATCAGTCTATCCTGTAGAAACGTAGGCGTAGAATACTAATAAATTATTTTGGAGAGTTATAAATGCTGTAACAGGACTAGCGTACAATTACGTGTAATGTTATAAATTCTATCAGTATATTTTTATACATACTTCAACGAATTTAAAATTTCATAAATAAATCTGAAAAAAAAAAATTATGGTAAAATAATTCACAAATTCAAAATGGTAAACATAGCTCCCTTTCGTCTTTAAAATAACTGGAATTTCAAATAAACCTTAATATTTTATGCGGTCAGGAAATAATGTACTAAGTGTGATGGCAGCAGCAGATATGTTTACACCTTGGCTCATGTCCCAAGACAAACTGTTGAGTGAAAATAAAGACTAAGCGATATTACGTAATGCACAAATAGAAATAATAAATGTATGTTTCCAAAAAAAGCTTGGATGAGAAGTTGTTAAACTTCTTCGCCTCACTTCTCTCGTTCACAAACAACCTATGTACAGATTAACTGCACTGTTGATTTTGAGTATGGCTGGTTTTGAAATGTTTCCCGCGCCGTTTAGCGTGATTCGTCTGTTAACACCAACTTACTTCACTACTGGGAAAAGTTAACCTGGAGGTAATCTACTTGTTGAGTGAGTTAGTTCGGTTTACTTTTCGGACGCAAGCAAACTGTATACGGATCACTTTTTAAACATCATGAATTGAAATGTCTGTCTACCTGGGATACTTGTGAAACTATTTGCAAGAAAGTTCACCAACTACTACATTTCGGATGATAACCACCGTTGTAACTCATTTAGTAAATTCTTATTTTGTCTTCTGTATTGATATTCAGTTTTCGCATAAGTTACTTTAGCTCAAAGTCGACAATGCAGTAGTATCACAGACACATTAATTTAGAATTAGGAATATGCTCGTCAGTAGCGTTCATATTCATTTGTAATTTTATGTCATTCGTAGATTCATTTCTTCGAACTTCTTACCGGTATATTGCCTTGGTTTTTTCTCTCGGTCTATAAATGCAAGACAAAGCGGACACGCTTTAAGGGGTATTGATCCCTAATACCTAGGATTTATCTGTTTCTTCTCGATAACTTCTGTTCCAGTCGATATATCAAAATTTTTGTCACGACAAGGCATAGATACAAAATTAATCGATTTTCTGTAATTGCTGGAACCATAATATATACATTATTTTGCAACGGGAAACAGCTGAAAATGAAAAATTGCTTTATTTACAGGAGCGACTACAGAGGCCACAACATTAACAGAAACAATGCCATATGGATTCCAAAAAGTGAATGAAACAATAAACTATGCCTTGTCAGCGTGAAAGAAGTAAGACAATGTGTCTATTCCCTGATTTATAAGAAAAGTCGTAATAACCGATCTGACAGGGATCAATCCCCCTTACGGGCTTGTTCACGGGTTTTTTTTTTTTCAGACTGGTGCCAATAACTTAAATATTTTTTAACCAAAAGTTTTTAAAAAATTTGAGTCAATGTGCAATCACACGACGCACAATACTGTGGACGCGTTTTTTTTTAAAATAATGTACCATTCGCCAGCAAAAAAATAATTTCCTTCATTTTTTATTATTTTCACGACGAAAAACGTGGTACTTTGGGAAATGAAATCGAAAAAAACAGTTCAGTATGATTCTACAAAAAATGCAGCTGCAAATTGTAACATATAAGTGTCAAAACTGTGCAGCGAAATTTTGTTATATAGGCTAAGTATTAGGTAGCAATAAAAATAATATTTTCGAAATTACTGCAAAACTCCGTAACAAGGCCTTAACCTCGTAACTTGCACAAAAAAGTTGCGAACAACATACAAATAAAACAAAATAAATCGCGAATGGACGGAACTTGTTTGTTAGCTGCTTAATTCTTGCCGGTTTATTGAATCTGCAGTGTCCTTGCAGAAGTTTGTCCACGAGGCGGACAGGCGACTTGGTTACGTAATATACGCCTTTCTAACAATGTATTGTCGAAGTGCTCGTGTGCTGTGCTGCAACTGTCTACCTGCAATATCTTCCAACTGTATCGGAACCCAATAAACTTCGCAAGCAGCAACCAACCGTGCACAGTTCTGGTCAGGCCCTCGTAGCTGTAGTTGCGAAAACAGAAACTTTGTCGTGTCGAGCATAACCGAAGTTAGTTAATTCTACTTTGGGAGTGGCTGTGCCTATGTAAATGTACGAGATATATGTGAAGCCGCCATTTTGTGCGCCACAACATGGCGAATCCGTGTTCGTTAACCAATCACAATGAGATAAGTTCGCCCTTGGTCCAAGTAAATGAATAGTAAAGATAAGCCCTCTCTGGCGCATAGACGGTGTTGCAGCCTGCCACGTGTATTAATATTTACGCAAAATCGCTGAAATTATTAATATTACGTTTACCTACACTTGAAACTACGCTTCTATATTTTTTAAAAAACAGCACGCTTGTTAGAAATATGATTTTCGGGGCTCTCAAAACGTCTATAACAGTTTTTTTAGACCGTTGCAACTCCGAAAATACGACCTGAATTCGTAAAACGCAATACGAGATGCATGCGTTGGCCTTTACTCCATATCGTCCAAAAATAAAATTATGGGGTCACCGCTGAAAGTCCTGAGGAAAACCTTGCGTGCTAGTATGTCGCACTGTGAATAGAGGCGATGTGCTTCCCATCGAGCATAGTACTTTGATTCTTATCGCCCCGCTGTTCCCACGCGCCAAAAGTGGAAATTTGGAACCGGAGAAGACTCCTCTTTTGTTATCTTCAGACATTAGGTTCATTAATCTAGTTGAGGTTTTAATTGTTTAGGGGAGTATTATCACAAGTGTTCATAACCATCGCAGGTCTCAGCACTATGACGTGACGCACAAAACGTCACATATCAAGCAATGAGATACTGCTAACATTTTCCAAGTCAATATAGTCTCCAATGAACTGTAGGAGCTTTATCCTACTTTTTTTTGGATAGTGAAGTTTGTGTCATGTGTGAATAGTTTTGGGAAATATTGCACACATACTATGTTAAAGCTGTGCAGTTCTAACAGAACTCATTGAAGAGACAGACAGTGCTTCAAATAAACTACAGCTAAAGATGAAGGTTAGAGGCGATGGTTTATCACGGGAAAACTTGACTGTCTGCTGGATTTAAACACACGTTCAGCTTATTAGTTAATTGCTGGATTTCATTTGTACTTGGAGCTGCTACCTTATTTCACTGAGCCAATAATAATCCCGCAATTGTAATATTTAATTGGTCAGAAGTCACCCAATCATACATGTTTGCAAGAAACAGCAGCGTTTTAAAGGGCATGTTGGCACAAATAACTTACCATCATTTCCACCCATAGTATGTCGTCTCCTACGTATGACTCTACAACAGGTTAGGAAAACAATCGAATTTTTAACGGGAAATTATGATATAGAAATATTATATTGCCATCGCTTGTTACCCTGGTGACAAGATGCAGGTACAAAAGAACGCGAACCCTATCTATGGTAACCGAATGTGGCTGTGTGTTGGATTGGGACGGACTAAATGCTAAACGCTAAGTATATTTTTGATGGAATGTTGAGTGAGGGTAGGGGTCAGTGCCCCTCCCTTACAATAAATGGCAGGGCCAACAAACGTGTTGATCTGGAAACAGAGTTTCATAATTACATTACATCTCTGCTGTCTGTGTTGCAACGGAAAGTGAGCCGAGCCACAAAACAAGACACTGGAACACACGTGGGTCGCGGTAAGGTTCATTCTACTACAGGTTAGGAAGAAAAATTCTGCGCTGCCATAACTAACGTGTGTGATAAAATAAGAAATAGTGGAAAAAATAAATTTCACTATAATTCATTAAATCATATTTTAAAGTGAAAACAAACCAATTTTTGGCTTTAATTATCAAGTACATGTAACTTTATATTCATGAAAGCTCTGTGATTGGTCAATTTACACCTGTTACCGATACCAGCGCTCAAGCGGCAGAAAAAGTCCTTTGCTAAACTTAACGCAGATCTTTCTAACTTGTAATTTATTTATCATAAGTCGTAGCACGGCCTATGTGTAGAGACGAGAAAAATTCGCGGGTTCACTGACATATAGGCTAGCCTCCAAGAATATACGTGAAATCGTGCAGACAGCAGCTGTTTATTAGCTGCTCGCTGACAATGTGAAATGGGCCTCATCTTCCGTTACAGTTATATTATTGGCTCAACTACTTCCAGGAAGTGTCGAGTAAGTCAACGGCCAGTTATGATCGTGATACAGACATACAGTTGCTGGAGCTCTAGCTTGCTCCTACAAAAAAACGCGAATTTTTAAGGTCTCTACGGCTATGTGTAGAGATGGTGGAAAGTTGCGAGACTATTTTCTGACTGAGTATTCTCCAAGTCAGTACAGAGTCGCCTGCCGTGACTGATTGATTGAACGACGATGAGGGCCGCGGCAGCTGAGTGGTCAGGCCTCTCGCCTTCCACCTAGGTGATCCAGGTTTGATCCTCGCTTGTGGGAATCGTGTCGGACGACGTCGCTGGTTGGCGGGTTTTCTCGGGGATCTGCCGTTGCCCCCTCTCATACTGGCGCTTCTCCATCGTAGGACCTCACTTCGTGCCATTCTTCTTGATACGCAGATTACCTGCGTGATCCCGCTCATACAACCTGCATTCAGGATGCGATATCCTGGCTCTCGTGTATCCTCCCCATACGATATTTATTTATTATTTTATTGAACGACGCTTGTGTGGCACGGTGTATCTGTTCACAGACGAATCACTGTACTTCTTAGTCTGTGTTTCAGGCGTAACGCACCATAATTATCATTGGCCCAGTCAAACAGGGTCCAACCAGTAACGGAAGGAATGAGTCAGAAATAAATAGCAAGTAATCAACATTTCCCGCGATAAATCAATTTTCGTGGGCCATGTGTGCGATTAAGGCCTTGTTACTGAGTTTTGCAGTGATTCCAAAAATATTTTTTTTATTGCTACCTAATACTCATATCAAAATTTCGCTGTACAGTTTTGACACTTATATGTTATAATTTGTAGCTGAATTTTTTTGTAGAATTATACTGAACGGTTTTTTCAGATTTAATTACCCAAAGTATTACGTTTTTAGTTGTGAAAATAAGCAAAAATGAAGGAAATTATTTTTTTTTTTTTGCTGGCAAATTGTTACTTTAAAAAAACGCGTCCACAGTATTGTGCATCGTGTGATTGCACATTGACTCAAATTTCTTAAAAACTTTTGGTTAAAAAATATTTGGGTTATTGGCACCAGTCTGAAAAAAAACTCGGGAACAAGCCCTTAAGAGCAGTTCTAGCAACCCACATTTCAACAGCGCATGTGTGAGTGCGAAGCTGGTCCAAGGATCCCTAAACATGTAAACTAGGTTGAATCGGGAACTAAATAATCCAGCCAATAAGAAGGCCTACTCTATATCTTTGGAAACTGTGTTTGTGGCCAGACCTGTACTTCTAAGGCACGTGTCCTTGAGTTTCAAATCTTTTTGATTTTGAACGCTCGTCGGTGCTGGCCTTGACAACTCACACAATAAGGAATTTTTTTTTGTACTTACACAGAAAAAGAAATAAGAAATAAAACCAATCAGTGGGACACTTTCAACAAAGGTAGGCAGACTTAACAAGAAAACTGTAGATGTGTATATTTACATGTGTGGGTATGCACGTACGCAAGAGAGATTATGAGAGAGCGAGAAATCATGACAGCAGAGATATTATGAGTGTATGTGTGTGTTTGCGTGTGTGTTGGAGAATTAAATATTTCGAGAGCTTAGAAGTAAAACTACCCAAGTCCATTTTCAGTAATTTCGGAAAACCTTAGCCAAAATTAACCAAACCATCCTACAAAGCTGAAAATAAGAGTACTTCTATGTGAGAAAAGGTATCAAGACTTGGGTAATATTACCACATATGGTGAGTGATATTCGCAGTACTTGGCTGCAATATCTCAATTTCGGAGAAAAAAAGACTTGGGTAGTTTTACTTCTAAACCCTCGATTTATTATTTTATATTTGTATGAAATAAGGTTGATTTTCAAGTCACTAGCAAGGACGTAGCGAGACTTTTTTTTTCGGATGGTTTAAAAAAAAAAGGGGGCATTTTTGTTGCAACGTAGGCCTACTATAAAGGCCTATACATACACACATAAGACTTCATCCATACAAACATAGAATAGCTAGAGACACTGGAAATTCGCGGGAATAGTTGACTGTTTGCTAGGCTCCAACATGCTGTACATAACACTGAATGTTTCGTATCAACATTGGCTATGATTTATTTGTAGCATTGTTTCTCTCTACAACAGGCCCAGTTATAACTGCACAACTTGGACACACAGCATGTGTGATTTGTCCCAAAACTGTTCACACGTGTCACTGTTAATATAATACAGTTTATTGGAGACCATTTTAAACATTTTCGCGATTTTCCAGTGTCTCTATAAGAACAACCATTTATTTTGTTTGCTTCGAAATATTGCAGTTTTGTTTATTTAATAGATACTTACAGATATTTATGTAATTGTTTTTGAAATTAGAGGTACTTCGCGGGGGAGGGATACATATCCAACCTCCCCCCTCCCTAGCTTCTCACCTGACTGGATGTGATTACATTCCAATAATAATACAAAGTTAATTGACCTACTGCGTCTAACCTTTGATTAGAAAGAATTATGAGGCACATATTAATAGGAAAGTTCGTAGCATCCATGAGTATGACCACAATTTTGTCGCTAAAAAATGTTTACCCCACTTTGTGCCTCCCGTGCACATCGGCAGTTATGATTCATACATTCTAAAAAATAGTTTGTAAATTTGCTACACGTGCGTATAGGAGCGCTAAGAAAGTAGGTATGGTAGAATTGTTTACCAGACATCCATCGTAGCACTAATAAACTTTTTTTAAAACAGTCAAACGTATACTGAAGTTGCCAGACTTGTATTGTAACAAGTGTAACAGTTTGCATATTTACATGACGAAGTATGTTAACTGCCCCATATTGCATTTAGGTTAATTATTCCCTAAACATTTAAGGAATTTTTTGCAGTGTGGGTATTGGCCGTTTGTCATTGTTCAGACACGTTTCTCATTTAACTGCACCAATCAGAATGCGGTTATTGTGAGTCCGTACGTCTGTCATTTGCCAAGGCAAGTGAGGGTAAAATAACTCAATCACAGACGATGTAGCACAGCTGCAGATGTGCATACGACGCATTGAAACCAAATATTGCAAAAATATTTTCGCCATAAAATAGTGACCCTATCCATCAACTCGAAACATTTGTTTTTTATACCGGGTTCATGCAAAACTTCAGACAATCGAGTGGCCCAATTCCAAAACGTATCTTGTCCATTTTTTTTTCTAAATTCTTGTTTTTTATCTTTAAAATTCCTCATACTACTAGGAACTTCATATAGAAC
Organism: Medauroidea extradentata; assembly: GCA_003012365.1. Classification (NCBI taxonomy): domain Eukaryota; kingdom Metazoa; phylum Arthropoda; class Insecta; order Phasmatodea; family Phasmatidae; genus Medauroidea; species Medauroidea extradentata. Next base: position 55,927 of record PNEQ01092169.1, read on the forward strand.
AAAAATACGAATTTCGAAAAAAATTTTAAAAATTTGAAATTGGCTCACTCAATTGTAAGTTCGTGTCGCTTTCACAATTGGCTCTTGTCTTATTTGTTACATCCTGCAGCGTTCTGAGCCAATAATAAAGAAGATGCAGGCCCAATAATGATGCCTCAGTGTCAGCGAGCAGCCAATAGCTGATGTATGCACAGAATATGTATGAATACAGAAGTGAAATAGCGGGTAGGACGGCGAACTCAGTCACACACGCCAGCAACATGGCTTCCCTGGCCAGCAACATGGCGGAAACACCTACCTCCAATCAGCGTAATGTAGCTGCCCTGCTAGCCGGCAGCCAGGCCAACAGGAAGCCTGCAGTAACATGCAGGAACCAAACATACACAGGGCTGGTATCAACAACCTAGGGCAACCAATAAGCGACGAAGTTCACCCGTATCAAATGAACCGCCACGTTATTTCACATCTGTACTGGAATGTTTAATTTGTGATATGAGTAAGTTCTTGAACCAGCGGGATTCGCGGATGTCTAATAATTCGGAAAAGGCAAAAATCGCGAATTCATTGACCTGCATTATATGTTCCACTATCCTAGGTATAATCTAGTCTTGACCATTTGTCTATTATCTGCTACTCATTCAAACAGCAGACAATTAACCAATTGACGGGGCTTGAGTATCCATAGGCCAATGGATTACAGCTCGCAGGTCTTTGAACACGGATTTTTCCTTTTTATATTAAATTTAATAAACATAGACGTAGTTACTACCTTCCCAGGCTTCAATATGAATGGCGGAAATAATAATCTACAGTCTCAACTCGCAATCCTTAACTACACCCCAACGAAGGCTATTAAAATTTGTAAACTAAAAGGGTTAGCCAATAGTTTTACGCGTAAGAGAATGCCAAAGTTACAAATTTACTGAACTCTGCTCGTACAAGTAGTAAAAAACTATAATTGTTACATAATTAAATAACTTATAATGAAAGTTATGGCACTGCGTTACTTCAGGAAATCTTTGTGATATAATAAAGCAATGTTCTGGTAACTTTATACCCGTAACATTTTTAAAATGTTTTGCTTATAATGACAATTTTAAAGGGGAAAACTTATCTTTATGTAACAACAAAGTAAACCTGAAATAGCTCACCGCTTTTATTGTTTTATGTGATAAGAATTGTTTGTAAGAGCAAGTAACAATGACTGTGACTCTGATAAACATTTACACATATACCACACAACTGATAACCTGCGGGAACCATTTAAAGTAAGTTGAACAGGTTACTAAATTACGTCTATTTTTTTCTTTCTAACGCCTCTGAGCAAACGTGAAACTATTGTGAAGCCAGGAGCACGTAATATGACCTCAAGGACCTTCTCAATGGACCTAATTCGCAGAGACGGAGACTGACGTGATGTCATCAGATGTTAAGTGAAGCTCTGTTAAGGCTGTCCGCAGTTAACCTCTTAACCTTCTCTAACATTTTAAGTTCTGATTATTACGGCCACGAAATTTTCGCGAATAGTCATCGTTGTAAGCGGACGTATGCAGCACTGCTTCATGGTTACAGGCAGGAAAAATTTGCGCGGGTTCACTTAATGCCTGCATTGCGCATAGGTTTGGTGTCGTAGCAGGCCTACCTATGTTCTGATTGACGCCGTGAAATGAGATGTAACTGAAGACATGCCAATTCCGTTATTATTCAGGAACGTTCTAGACTGCACTGACCTGTACATCCTTGAACACAATCTCGTCATTGGCCACCAGCCATTATAAGAGTTCCTGTACGTATTTGACTGATGTACTTACGATTCGTCACTCTACAGTGGGAACTTGATTTATTGCATTCAAGTGTTTCTCGCTGCAAGCCACGACGTTGTATGATAATTAGGGGCACGATTTTATCGCGAAAAGATTTTTGCCCCACTTTGTTTCAGTGACTCACGTGCACACCTGCAGTTCTGTTTCAAGGTTATTGGCAGCGTGTCTTTGTTCAGAAACGTTTCTCATTTGACTGCACCAATCAGAATATGATTATTGTGAGTCTGTACGTCTACAATTTGCCAAGGCCAGTGAGCGTAAAATCATCCAACCACAGACGATGTAGCAGAGCTGCAGGTGTGCACATGACGCATCGAAACCAAATGTTGCAAAAATCTTTTCGCCATAAAATCGCGGCTCTAATGATAATGGAAGACGTTAACGAAGCGAACAACATCTTGCAGTCTACACTGAAAAAAGAGTTAAAATAGGGACAACAAAACAGTTTGGTTGTCGGTACTACTCTGAACAGTTGCTTCAACAATATGTTTTGTAGAAGTTACCATCTGGTGTGTACAAGCAGCAAGGCTCTTTGTTTCTTCTACAAAACATATTGTTGAAGGAACTGTCCGGAATAGTACCGATAACCAAATTGCTTTGTTGTCCCTATTTCAACAGAAGTATGGTACCTGCAACTATACTCTTTTTTCAGTGATAGTCTGTAGTCAGAAAATAACCATAGACGTGCGCACAAGGAGTGCAGCTGCGCCCCCAATTGCGCTGCAATTTGCTGCAGTTTTCACTTTTAAGGCATAATTTATCCTAAAAATGTTACAGTTTCTTGCAGTACTAAAGTCAAATATTTGGTTCGGAAACTCCTTAAGTAGCACCATTCTGCATCTTAAAATCCAAGCTTTTCCAGAGGAGGGCCGCCGGACCCCTTTTTTTTTTTACTTCGGGCGTATACACGTATACTTTCTAAGGTATGCACCCCCTTGACCTAAACCTGTGCACGTCGTTGTACCAAGTTGTGTCGCCGTATCTAATGGCCCAGTTACCTTACCTTGTACTGGAACAATGTAGGCATAGCACTAGCCACCAATAAGTGCGTGCTCTATGCTTAGAGCCACTGATTTTTGTTGACAAGGATTTTGTACCAACTTGTTTCAACACGATCTTTGAAAGAGTCGTGCAATGTCAGTGCATGACTTGGATGTAGTTATTCTACACACTTCACTGTGAGACTACATCGCAATGTAGCATGTCCAAAAAATTCCTTGCAGTCTTATTTCAATACCTTATGTGCACATCTGTAATTCTGCTTGATTGTCAATGATCAGACTTTTTTAACTCTCAGAGTTTTGATGTAATACTTATCACAGACGTGTTGTGTCGCAGTAACATTTGTCTTATTGACATCGTTACATAAGTGACATGTCTGAACAAAGACACATTTCCGACAACAATGAACCACACGTGCAGGTGTGCTTGTAAGGCATTGCAACAAAATGGTACATAATCAGTGGCTCTACCAATTCTGTATTCTTAGGTAATGGAAATCTTCGCAATTTCAGTGACCTAAATGATAGAATCCATTGTCCTATGAGGGACCGCGGTGACCGAATGGTCAAGCCATTCGCCTCTCACTAAGTTGATCCGGGTTCGATTCCCAGCGGGGTCGGTCCCTGGATTTTCGCACGTCGTTATCGTGCCGGACGGTGATGTCGGTTGACGGACTTTCTCGGGGATCTCTCGTTTCTCCCACCCCTTCATTCCGGTGTTGCTCCGTACTCACCTCATGTCACTTCTCACCAGCGCTCAAGACCTCGATGTAAAGCGCTGACCAAAACGTCTTCACTCACCAATGCTCACGGCCTATCTCTGTGTGTAACCAAGAACGGCGCCATATTGCAGCCCGCAACATGTGATGTCCTATACCAATGTTTTTTTTTTTTGTAAAAAATAACCCCCCTCTTCCACCCTCCCTAACAGAAGTACGCAATTCCTTATTTCCGGCTGCAATATATCATCATTCTATTGGACCATGTAACAAAAGAGCACCGTAATAGTCTAATACGCTGACGAAAAATCTCTCACTCACTGGTCTATGCATACTCACTGGAACAGCAGCCAATGAACGAACAGCGTGGACTTCAGTATACGTAGCACAGTGCAGTCTAACATACAGGTCACTGGACTCACGAATTTTTTCTTTCCCTACATACTGTAACGAAGGAGTGGGCAGGTCTTAACTAACCGAGCCGCCTACTCCACTGCGCGCAGTTGGTGACCAGGTTAACCCGGTCAAGGAATCCTAAACTGAGCGACGCTTAATTGCACTAACTGACACGTCGCGACAGCAGAACTGCCACTCCGACAACACAACATTTAGGCCACACTGCCACACACGAGGCTAGGCGAGTGCGGCCTCTTAGTTGTCTAGCTGGACTTCATCTGCACAACCAAATGTTTGCGGGTAAAAATCACGTTGAAAGTAACATTTTGTAAGAAGTTTTCCCTGACAATTCTTATTTTGCAGTAAACACAAAAGAGTTAAATGTGTTGGTTTTCTGGGTTGAACCGGTTCGTAGCGGTCGAGTGCACCCACGTTTCGCCTCGCATTGCAGCAGACATATTCAGGTCGAGTTATCAACCGAGGCCCAGTGGACCTCGTATGTCTTTTAGTCATATCTAGGGCCAGGTAGTTTTCGCGAAAATAGTATTGCAGCACTTTGTTTCAGAGCCTTACGTGGGCACCTGCATCTCTGCTTTGTGGTCAGTGATTGGATGCCTTAAGGGCGTTCAAGTGGGGAAAAATTCATAATTTTATATTTGTATAAAATAGTGTTAGTTTTGTAGACATTACTTCAGAGAACATTAATATCTAACGGAAAAAAATTAGCTCATCTAGTTTTCCCGTAATGTCACTTCAAAGTCAAAATTTGCATATTTTTACTTCATACAAAACTTGAAAACCAGTAAATATA
>PNEQ01092170.1:0-60331 GCA_003012365.1 Medauroidea extradentata
CTTGCAATAGCAAAAATTGACACACTCCGACCGCTAGCGTGGGCCTTCAACATAAAACGGTGGGGCATTAAATATAAAAAAAAGTGTTTTTGATGTCTTGAAACATATACAAATACCTGAAAAAAAAATTAAATTTTTTAAAAATGGTGAAGCAACCAATTAATTAAAAATTTGTTGAAATGGTATGAAATGACCCGCATATAACATGTCAACTACATCAACAGTCAACAACCATGCCACCCACCCGAACCTTATTCAAGAGCTTCAACCTTATACAAAAGATATTCGCAATTGGTATGTCACCATGTAGCGAGATCAAATCTTGCCTGCCTCTCTAAGACTACCATTCCCAAACCCGTCCTGAACCTTCCAACTCCTAACAGTTACCATATCATTCTGTAAAATATTCCTCTCACCAACCTCACAAGCATAGGCTGTCTAACCAATTCGTTCTCTTCCACTCCACTTGAACCTTCTCACTGGTGTTTACTCCCCCCATACCCTCCCTTAGCTAGGTGGCAATTTAATCCTCCACAACCTCCCTCTCTAGTCACAAGTATGAACATCCTGACCAGACCTTCATTTCTTTTTCTGAACTTTAGTGTACTCCATCCCATTTCCTTCAACATTACAGATGGCCTATATATCCCTTCATCCTCTCCATCATACCGCTGCCTTCTTCACCTACTATTCACCCATCCCGTTACCCTCTTTGCACCTTTTTCCGGTCCCACACCTCAAGTTCCATATATGTATCCTTCTCTTTGGCGACATATTCCAGCCCATACCATACTATCAAGCAGTATGTATTTTCCTTCTCCTCCCAGTACTGAATTTCTGCACGATTCATTAAGTAAATGTTATGTTTCGTTAATATTTGTGTTGATTGTAAACCAAAAAGTTCGGTACCTACCTTTTATCCTGTCTCATTACAGCTACCCATAACATAACAGTACAAGTTACCTGAACTGCATTTAAAGTCTATAGTAGTTGTAGCATGCTTTTATTTTATTGCTGTAGTGTGTGCAGCCAAACACTGAGATAGGCATCACAATATGTTGTTGACTGCTGCAATTTAATACATATTTCATGTTGGCAAGGGTACGAATGTTCTCTAGTGGTACATTAATCAGGTGTAGTTGTAACGGACTTGACAAACAAATACCACAACGATCAATATCCCAAAATATTTCTCACGATTCTCGTATAATCTACATTACAACATGCATCAGCTGACGTTTTTACTATAGATAAAATGGCCAACCAATTTCAAATAGGCTTCACCACGGCCTATGAAGGTAGAGGTCTTGACACTGAGGAATAAAATGTGACTACCTTAATGTCGCTGAGCGCTAGTAGTAATTTAGTGGAAGAATTGTCTTGTTTTGTATTTGGCTTAGCTTAAAATGTGAAGTTGTTATCGGGATTGCATGTATTATATAGAATAAAAAAATTTAAACGTAATTTTTTATTGGAACTCTTTTATTTTCAACCATATATTTTAGTTTTTCAATATTTTACATGTAGACGCACATTGCAATGATTCTAAAATTTTGTAGGGTAGGAAATGATAGATTTTGGTCAAATATGTTTACTAAAACAGTAGTACATAATATATTTTTTCAGATGGCATATATAAACAGTTCCACACATGCCAATGCATTAATGGACAAGAAACATATAACTACTATATCAGCTTACCATATTAACGTAATTTTATATTAATAATTACAAAAATTGTAACGCCGCCAGATATAAACAAGACAAGTCTTCCACCAAATTACTGCTAGCGCTTGGCGACAACAAGGGGGTCACTTTCTCTTGCTGGAGAGCATAGGCAGTGTCAAGACCTCTTCTTCTTAGACCGTGGGCTTCACCTGAGAGCCTTGGAAATAGCTGCTTCCGCCCCTCTATGTTTACTATATATCTCGTTGGTGCTCTCGCAGCTCTCGGGCACGGCCGTAAAAGAACAGGTCTGGATACTTGCCTATCTAACAATGTATTTTGCTTGACCCCCTTGTCGTTTGGCTGTAGTTCGTCAAATTACCGAGAATGCCGTACTTTTTGGCGTTGTTTTCCGGGCGGTCGGATTCAAACTCCGTTCACTTTTTCCATTGTTAAATTTATAAAGTAAATAAAGATTGCTGGAGCTTTTTCTTAAATTTGTGAGGGAAGAAAGTGTTTCATTAAGTGATAAAAAATACGTTTTGATAAATTGTTTATCTAAGCAGAAAGGAAGTGGGCGGAGTTTAGTCCGACCGCCCTAACATCAGCGCCAATAAAACACAACATTCTCGGTAACTTGGTGAACTACATCCAAACAACAAGGGGGTCAAGTTTCCAGGCGAGTGTCCAGACATGTTCTTCTATGCCCGTGGTCTCGGGGCACTCCTAGGCGTTTTACTCACCAGAAACAAGATGGCGCAGGGTGTTTTACTCGTCAGGTCAAGATCATCCCAGGTCAAAAAGAGCATGCCCTTTTAGCTCCTCCTCGTGAGGAAGAGTTGCGAGGGCAAGTAGGAGCAAATCGTCTGCTAGACGTTATGGCGAGCATACTGCTGTTGACTGCGTAGTTTACTTTCGCTGACGTGTTTGAAAATATAAAAAATAAGAATTATTTCAGACTTGGATGACGACAGTAAAGTTGCGGCAGCTGAATAAAGGTTTTTTATTCTAACCAATAAAAGTTTAATGCTATGGTGTTGTACATGTGGTTGTTAACCTCTAAAAACAGTCCGCAAAAATTGGTTAATATTTGCAGAATGTGTTTAATTCCCGTAAATGTTGAGCTCCTTTCAAGAATTTTTCTTCTTTGTGGTTAGTAATTAAAGTTATTAAAAAGCGTTAAGATATTATTCTCCTTGATGTTGGACTTGTATATCACCTGGTGTACTTAATACTGTATATTCAATGAGGGTATGTATATATTTCTTGTACATAGGGTTTTAATTGCTGTAAACTTCACGAATTTCTATGCTACTGTACTGTTATGTACTTAATGTAGTTCAACAGAATAATAAATACATACATACAAATTATTATTATTCCTCAGACCAATTAGGTTTAGTACAGTGTATTTTTCTAGCTTCTCATAATTTCATTAGAAGGCACTTCATCATTTATATTGCATTATTTGGTACAGCTGTAGGAACTTCGTCTTATGATTCTTGTTTATTAAAATTTCAAAATACATCTGCTAGTTGCACCATCAAATCAATGCAATAGGAGTTTTCCTCGCTCCTCCAAGAGTTGTCAACTCTTTTTGACCTGGGTCACCTTGATCCAACTCTTTCAGCTGCTGAGAGAGGCCGAGTAAAACAAACCTCGGATCTACTTAGTCGTTGGGTGCATAACGAGCTGTCATAAATCCAAAGAGTAGTTACTAGGCGGCCTTTTTAAAAAATATAGCCAAATCTGCAGAAGCTGTAATTTCAGTCGCCGATTTGGCAGTATGGTACTAAACCAGGTTGGAACATTGCAGAATAACATTTTATATACAAATACAATACAATCACGTAATGTATACTACAATAAAATGCTGGAGCTAACACCCAAAAATTTGTGTAGCAATATAATGCAAACTAAAAAAGTGCTCTGGCATAAAACCAATGCTTGTTTAATAAAACGTCTAATTATTCCTAATTATATAATTTACTCCATCCATGAATTACATTCTTTGGCGACATATTCACCTGATAAACTGCTAAAAACTTCTCGTTCAACAAAAATACTACGAATACATCATATTTTCCGTGAAAATGCATTCAGACCACAAGTACACATTAGCGGGAGTCTGTTTGTTTACATTTTACGCGCTGTTTCCTGTGTATCGTCTGCTGGCTGCTGTCTATTCTGCTCACGAGCATGGCTTTTTATTTATTTATTTCATCACCTGCTTAATTCAGCTTTCGAACATTGCGTTCAGTGATATTTAGTAATATTTTGAAAATGTCTGCAATTTTTTATCGTTATGATAGAAATACATCTCAGATTTTTTTTCCGCAATTTTATTAAACTGTGCACCCATATATCACTTAGTAAGATTAATTATCTTTCGTATAGCTTATCACATGTCTAAATCAATGTTATCACTTAATATTCCTAGACGTAAACAATTTTCACTTTGAGGAAAGTAGGCTTATCAGTTATGCTGGTAACTTCTTGATTAGTTAATAATGAAGATTTCACTGGTGTTGATTTCAGACGAGTGAAAACAGCAAAGTAGCTCTCACAAGTTGTGATGTTTGGTGAAAGGTTTGAATTTAATTTAATTCAAGATAACTTACTATGAATTCATTTTAATGTTTCAGATCCTGTCTACAATCATAAGTTTAGGTTTAAAAAGTCAGCAAAATGAAGTTCGCATGCATCTAAAAAGTGAACCTACCGAGCTAATGGTATTTTAATGTTTTTCATGAACAGTGGTGAATGCTGTAGCCTGTAGTGCTGCTATCTCTGGGTGATTTTCTCAAGACCCAGCCCACTCCTCGAATCATCAGCCAATCACGAATGCATTGAACCCGCGTATTGGCTAATGATGTTGCCACTGCAAAAAACACTACAGTTTCAGAGATTTCATCGTAAATTGCAAGCTATTGACTTCAACTTTTAACTTGTTTTATGCTAACCACGTCATGTCATAAACAATACATAGAAATAATCATTACGTACGTAAACTCTATTTTTGTCTAATTGCAGACTGGCCTATTCTCGTAGCGTAAACCATTCAGTTCGCCTTGATTTGTTAGACGGCACTATAGTTAATTTTTATTCAGAATAAATTGCATTGTATCGGTACACAAAGAACTACTATACACATTTATTTTATACTCTTCGAGTTCCAGCCATACCTTTCTACCGCATAAATTATTTTATTTAACACAATTTTACGACCTGAATGTATGTTTCTGTAGTTTGTGTGTAACATAAAATAAAATGTACCGTATGGTAATGTCGCAGGGAGTACAACATGGCGGTTCACGTTTTTACAGAGCTGAAAGACTGCGTGCTCTCTTTATTGAAGTTTTTCTAGCATTCTACAGACAAATGAAGAATGCAAAGTTCTGATGTTCATTAAATTAAACGTACTTTTAAGTAAAAATATCAAATAAATAGAAATTTTCCCTATTAATACATGAGCCAGATCTTGAGTTACATACACAAGATGAAACTAAAATATTTTCTTGGCCTGTGCATACTTGAATGAAAATAAAAACTATGAAACATATTTCTTTAAAAATAGAGCTGGGCCGATCAGGAAATTTGCTGATCATGCTGGTGCCGATCACTCATTGCCGATCAGGCCAATAATCCACACCGATCATCCTTTTATTTTCTTTGCATGCCTGTACATAAGTTCCTATTTTAAACTTGTCTAATGTATCTAATAGTATTGTAAATCAATAGCCTACTTATTAATAACAAAAAATACTGATTAAATAAATTAGACACAAATTCAAGTAATGAACAAATTTATTGAAAATATATGTTTTGGATTTGAACAAATAATAAAGTAAACATACAAATATCCTATTCATTTTAACACAGTAGGCCTATTTTTAGAGCGGTCACCACGAGGAATGCTCGCTCCACAAAATGTGCACACAGTTTTATATTAGTCGTCTGGCGCGATTCTAAAATGTTCCCTAACAACACTTTTTTTGACATTGCTGCAATTGCAGTTGAAATTGCTTAAAATTAATTAATCAGTGTTTACAAACAATACAAAAACATAAACATGCTAGTAACAGAAGAAACTGATAACTGAAACGAAGACTAGACTACCAAAGATTACCTGGTGGCGTAATCAATTTGATGTATCGATACTGACTTTCGGAAAACAACAAAACCACAGTTATGGCAGTCACAACCTGAACCATATGCAGTTTACTGTGCACTATCAATTAGCGCTGTAGTCTAGTTGATGTGTACACTGTGTACACTCTATGGAGTCATCCTGCTAATGCCCTTGAGCAAACAAAGGAATAGCGGAGTGTTTTCTTACAAACAAAGTGAATGCCTCGAAAAATACTATAATGTTATTAACAACGCCACATTGCAAATGCAGCAGTATGCCAAACAAATGTTCATAATTGTACAGTTGTTAACATTTCGTTGTTTAATATTCACTGTTTTATGATCATCTGGAACAGCTGAGGTTAATGAGTGATGCAATTGTTCTTCGGCAGTTCGATTACTACGCGACTTAAATGTGCTCACGTACACATAAAAGTCTACTGGTAATGTGACATTTCTTTCAAGTACACTTTTTGCGGCAACATGCTGCTTAGTTATCTACAATGTCGTAGGCAACGGTATGTAGACTCCGTCATATATACTATCTTTATCAATAATTGCTAGACTCCGTCATATATACTATCTTTATCAATAATTGCTATCATTTTCATAACAGCCCGAAATAGTAGACTTTTTTTAAAAATCTTAAGTTGTAAAATATGTGATATGGTATTTCTTTATTGTAACACAGCAACGTAATTTAAAATTTGTTATTTTTGATTTTTTTGTTTGGTGTAATCTAGTAAAAAATCGACACAACAAATCGGCAATAAAGGACTGATCGGGATGATACGATTTTATGTAAATATCGGCAGATCAATCAGAAATCGGAATCTGCCCAGTTCTATTTAAAAACAAGAATCCTAGTGGTTAAAGAGCAAGTTGACATTTTAATGTTTTAAAATAATTATTTAAGTATTTGTATACATAAAATTTTATTTTCAATACAATAGTACACCATCTGTAACAAAAAAATTATTTTACAAAAAATTCAGAATTTTACCTTTTACAAATTACTTCAACTTTATGTACTAATTTACATGTAGAACTTTCCATACTGGCTGTGACATAGCAACAAAGATAGATCTAAAGGAATATAAAATTGTAGTTTGTTTGCAATTAATTTGTTACAGGCATTTATTTAAAAATTCAATACCAAAATTTCTTGAAGATTGGTACCAATTTCATTTATCTATTTTCTTGTAGATAGGCTGATATTATTACAGTAGTACACAGACATGAGGTCTTTCAGCAGCACAATAACAATAAATATGAAGTTCATAAAAGAAGAGAAATATAAAAATACAGTAACAAATTCTTTACTAAATAAAAATAACAAACAAAAAGGAAATGTTGCAAAAAATAGCACTAATGGAGCAATGTAATTTATCCATAGGTTATAACCTGAATGAAGTAACTGAAGTAATGTACTTTTATTTATAATAATAAGTATTAGAATTATTCACATACAGCACACCAAGTGAATGTGCACAGTCTAAGATATACACATAACTGCTGTATGCACTTGCAGTCATTATGTTCAAGTACATCAAATTAAAATCTCAATGTTTGTCTGCCTGACACAAGGAAAACTATTTTGCTTAGAACATCAGTTCTACAATATGCTTATTATTATGCCGTTGATAAAAAAAGTGGTTATGATTTATGGTGTACCCACATTAACTGAAAAACTGAAACATGGCACCTGCTTGTGTACGAGCTCCAAGTTTCACGAGTTGACTTCAACATTAAAGTGTACAAGCACTATCTCTCAGAGTACACACCTTTTTATTTTGAAGCTTCCAAACTTAAAACAAAATTAAGTAGACGTACTCGGTAAGAACTGAAATCAAAACTTGCATTCAACTTCTGTGTGTACGAACAAAAACATCACACTGCAATAATCACCATATGCATCAACATATGAATCGCACAAGAACATGCATATAACGTAACAGCATACACCCTACCAGTACATGTACAGTAAGTCCTGAACTGACATTTCCATAACGGACAATTGTTATAAAGGATACATTTGCTTCCTTTGACTTGAATAAGGGATATGAAACTTGCTATAATAGACATTTCCGATTCACTATTTTTTAGGAGGCCGAGAAGCAAATTTCTAGGCAACCTGTAGTACAGCTTGTCACAACACATACACAGTCATTGAAAAAATACTTTAATTTTTACTTCAGAAGGGGATCCACCCTAACTCTCAACAATTTTGTAACCAGCCGGAAGCCAGAGTCCTTTAGTTGTGTCTCGTCCTAAGTTGCACTACCAGGATTACGTACTGTTGTTTGTCATTTTATAACTTAATAGTGGAGTGTTAATAAAAAAATAACACTGAGATTTATTTTGTTATTTTTATGCATGTTACATGTTGTGGTATGAGTTTTATGGCTAAAATATGTTCTACAGGTTAAAATTTTTAAGATGTGATGTGATATTCGCCGAACGTAGGCAACTTGCACACAACTAAAACACTGGGTCATGTGACTCAAGTAATCTGGCAGGATATATTGCTCTGTGAACTAATTTTTTTTATAGTAAAAGTAATAAAATCTTTTATGTCCATTGTATATAAACATAACATACTGCAGATAAATCTCAATTGTATTTTGTAATTGTAATTTGCAATTTTTTAAATTTAAATATAATTGGACTTGGAAAAATTTGGCTCGAAGCAGATTTTTGAGGATATCTTCAAAACTGTGAGCGATATGGAGTATTTTTCAGACTTTTTTTATGTATAATTTTACTCCACACATTTCTAGTACTTTCAATTTTTCTCATACAATGCACTGTTTTGGAGAGATTATTATACCAATTGTACAATTTTTGTAATGTTCAGGAACCTAACTCTATTTAATTAAATTGTAACTTATGGGGAAAGTGTGATTTAATTAATGGATGTTTTGCATAACGAACATTTTCCGGGAACGTAACCCATGCGTTTATTGAGAACTTACTGTACAAGCACATGGACGCACACAAAATGGGCATGGCATAAGAGTATTGATAGATCTTCCTTTTACCAAGCTTTTCTATCTATTTAAGGGAATAGTAACACTATTCTGAACAGTACTGCTATACTGTATTTATGCATTTTCAAAACAAAACTGTTGAGTCTTTACAGGTAATGTTGCCAGGCATACCAAATTACCAATTGAAATCACGTATTTTGAAGGTCACAGAAAACTGTTTGGATGTGATATGCAGGAAATGAAGAAAATAAGTACTGTACTGCTATAATTTTCATTATTCCTCTTGATTTACTTAATTTTCATGCAAACAAATAATTTTCCTTTACATTTTTAGAAATAGTATTGAAAACACTGGCTTGATTACCATTACTACATAAGTGGCACTTGTTGTTAAACTCTATTGGTTTGCAATGAAATTTGCCAACAGTATGCCAAATAAATTTTTATAATACATCCCAGCTTCTTCTGTATTTGTGGCATATTTAACAATAAAACATGCTACCAGATTTTTTTTTTATTGAAAATGTTAGTAAAGACATTTTAAATCTTGAATGTTATTTATGTATAGTCTATCAGTTAGCAAACACACATATCACAATCACAGAAGATTAATCAAAGAACTGTTGCACTGCAGGAACCTTTACCACTGGACTAACAAGGTCATAAGTACTTATAGGGAAAACAAATACAGAATATTTTTAATGCCAACCAGTTCTCAGAAAGTACTACATGTACAATTAGCAAAACAAAGTATGTACGTACAACTTAATTTACACTTTGGGTCCATTCCGAAGGCGCAACTGCAAATAGGCATGTATATTATCACAGATAATTATACTAAACACGACAAAAACTACTTATCCACACCACTTATATACGTAGTTCTCATTACATTACATATAACCAGATATGCTCACTTCAGATATTATATGCATGGTGAAACTTAGAGCTGCAAGACAAAAAGCATTTGTTGTTAGCTGCATGTTAGGATGTCAAGCCTCAAACTATTGTGATCCGAGCACAATGAATGGACCAGTTTTTGCAACAGTTTTTGAAAACAAACACTGGAAAAATATCCCTATCCACACAAATGCACGCTGTGTAATAAAAAATGTATGGTACACCTGTAGCAATGAAGAATGTGACCTCATGACAGCATGTCATTAAATTATCACATTAGAAGTAACATGCAAAAATTAGAATTGAGATGTTAAGTAAAAATTGGTACAATTATGATATAAACACAGTGGTTGTGCAGAAGTGAAAACTGAGAGTAAAATATATGGGTCTTTTTCATTACAATCAGCTGTTTAATATGAACAGCCCCATGAATTTAACATATGGTTGTGTGTAGGGCACCACAGCCGCTATCAAGACAGTTGTAATTATTCATGTAATAACAGTTCACTTGAACACACTCCACATCGCAGTACAAGCATGACAGAAAGTATAAATTAAACAAAGCTCATAAATGTGTTCATCCAACCACAAACTATGTATAGCTTCAACGTACAAATTTGAGGTCAATCTCTTAACCAAGAAAGTGAAACAAACAGATTACTGCCTAGTCATCTTCATCATCATCCGATGCTGCTTCCAGCCTGTGGCCAGTTCAGCCTGGTAAAACACCTCCATTAACCTCTGTCCTCCCAGCACTCTTCCTCTTTTAAAAACCCTTAACAATATACACCTGCGTCAACAACAGAAATGTTTTAAAGATTCCAAAGGAAAATGTGAAACCATTTGGTCGAGTGGTTTTACAACGATGGCAAGTTTATTTTGAAAAATTTCTCGGCAGAGCGTTGAAAGATGTGGCCGTTTTAGTTTTCTTCCATTGTAAGAAGTAGGGAAGAAACTCCGACATCTGGCTTCACTCCACATTGTAGCCTCCCCCATACTGTGTCCTCTCCAGATGTATCTATACATCCTCTTTGGTCCATACAAAGAATTTTGGACCACTTTCTAATAGCCTTATTTATCTCTTGTATTGCTCTTTGTACTCTACTGTTCCACCACTGCATCTCCTTCCATTTACACTTATTGTCTGTTCTTCCGCAACCTCTTCTGCTGCCCCTGTTGCCAATTAAGTAACCTAATACGTTATACATATTCATATTAGGCAACACTGTATTTTACATTTGTTTACTCTCTGATAAATCAGAACTGCATTTTAAAAAATGTGAACTAATCATGTTTGCCATTTTCAGTCAATTTATGTTTTCCTAGAGTATGATCCAATTTAAACTACTGTATTTAGAGCAGTACAATTTACAAGTTAACAAAGAGAAAGCTAAAGACGAGAAATGGCAGCTAAGGTACTAATTACTAGATTATGTAGACAGAAATGCACAAGTACTTACCGAGTTGTGCTTCAGGCGAGGGAACATAAAAAACAGATTACACATTTTTCACGTAGTTGCACGATCATGACATTTCACTGGCCAAGGCAGCTTCCTCTGGCAACATATGATGACACACTGCAGTATAGTGAGTAGTAAGCGGTGGTTGGTAACTAGTACACCTAGCGGCCGAGGGACGGACTAGGGTGTGGCTGGAAATTTGAAAGGACATTATTGCAGGTTAAGGGCATGGTACACAACAATTTTCATTACCGTGTTTTAATTTTCTTTTATTTGTAGCAGATTTAGTTTTCTTATTTTAGACACAAAATATGTCTAAATTTTGCTCTTATGAAATTTTTTTATCTCTCATAGTTTTCGCGTAATGGCTTGTTAAAGTTAAAATTTGCATGTTTCCTTTTTAAGGACTACACTAAAACCAACATACATACCTAACTAAAAAAATTCACAGTGGATAAAGACGTCGCAGGCTACAATTTCACGTACATAAAAACAAAGAATAAAAATCTAAAAATTCAATAATTTTTTTAAAATACAAAAAAATACTACATTTTGAGGTTTAACATAGCTAAACTTGTAGCCTAAAACATCGTTATTGACTGTGAATTTTTTCACTTTGGTAAGCGAGTTGGTTTTAGTGTCGTCCTTAGAACGGAAACATGCAATGTTTGGCTTTAACGAGCCATTACAAAAAAACTATGCGAGATAAAAAAATTATAAGAGTAAAATTTAGTCATGTTTTTGTGCCTAAAACAAGAAAAAAAATATCTGGTACAGATATAAAAATAAAAACATGGTGCTGAAAATTGCCATATACCGCACCCTCAAGGCCTCAGTTCTGCTCTACTATTGTCTGAGGGCGGTAAGTCTCTCACCACTCTGGTGTTATAAATGGAGTCAAATGTAACTTCGCAACTGGTTTATCCTGAGGCTTGTTTGATGTCAGCCATATGGCCATTCATCCTCTGTCTTAGTGGGTAATGTATGGCAGCTTCTGCAGTTATGCATTATACTACTGTGGCCTGTTTACACCTCATCTGAATCATCACACATATTTGCAAAAACTACAATTTCAGGACAATGGCCAAAATGTACAAAAGTCCTGTACTGTAAGCATTTCTGGTGTACAGAATCACATTTGCACATGCGTACTCTTTACTATCCACAAACACACTGTTATCTTTTCCTTGTAAGCTTGCTTTATAATATTTTAACTAAATTATTTTTCATGAAAGTGGTGTAGGCACAACAGTATAGCTAGCATAATGAAAGTATAAGGATACGAACAGTGTATTATTTCTGCAATTGAATTCACCTGTAACATTTGTGACAAGAGGTTTTTAATGCAAAAATACAATATAATTATATGAACATGTAGGTATCTAATGAGTTTATAATTATTAGTGAAAAATACTATGTATCCGGAAGAATGTATATTTTTATACATTCTCAAATGTTCTTAGCTTCATTAACCAATTTTACGTGTTCTAATTAACAATTACAGTGCTGCTAGTAATTATGTACCGTGCACTAAGAAATTCAACACAAACTATTGAACAAAATTTGCTTAGGCATGAAATGGTAAATTAAAAACCTAACGTAACCATGTCTACCTGGCAACAGTTACCTGACTGTTTACTAGTACATTTATGAAAAATGTTGCAGTACACTGTACATTTTCATGTAAAACCTTGGATCTTAATTAGCTTTATAAGTTTTAATACTAATTGTTCTGTGTCTTACACTGATATTTTCCACCTACCAAACCCCGTTATCAACTTCAAATGATCACTCTTATTGTGTCAGAAATTATGCAGTAACAGAATTTTCCAAAGTAAACAACACTGATTAATTTCAAATTTAAGTTTTCGTTATACTAATCTGACAAAGACAAATTCATCCAGAACATTCTTACCTGCATTACGGTAAGAAAAACTGATTTTTTACTGAAATATTTACAAAAGGTTCAAAATAAATACGTACATACAGCATGTACTTAAGTTTACATAATACACAAACCACAATGTACTACAGTACAATATTATTTTTACAATACAAAATATCACCAAAACTATCAGATACATTTACATGTAGTTTAGAGTTTATTCTACAAATTCCATTTAACATTAAAACTTTGCAAACAATGTACAACAATATAAAAAAGGAACACTTACAAATACATAGTGAAATTAAACAATTTCTATGTTGCTTACATAAAAATTTTATAAATTTGAGGCACACATAAGTGTTGTGGCATCTGTATGACAGTGTTAAACAAGCTAATGATTTTAAGAAAGACAAGGCTGTGCTAAGCAAAGCTTTAAATTATGATTTTGTGAAAAAAATTTCATTACTCACATTCACTGGAAACACTCATGTTAAAAAATAAAGTGAGAGTCCTCCTATATCCAGCAAAACACTGTCGGCCGCATTAGGCATTAAAAGCAAGTACTAGTAATAAGAGAAATATTATTTGATTAAATGGATTATAAGCTCTATTTTGTACACACCTTTACAAAAATAAAAGAAATTCATATTATCATATGTACAAAAATTACAAAAAATTTTCCAATCCCATAAGGATTCACAATAAATTTTCAACCTTATAAAAAAAATTCATACTCACTGGACCAAGTCAACTTTCTCATTTTATCAACAGCAAAAGTCTCGAACGTTTGTTGGGAACTGTCATAGCAAAGTATAGGCTGATTTGTTCACTTCACCAACACCCAAAACATGTGCAAGTGTAAAAAGAAAAAACAACAGCTTCACCACAGGGAGCAAGAAACACTTTGGTTCTATGAAACATTCTTGAAATACACAGCAGGGCAGGAACAACAGAATCAGAGTACTAATTTTTTTAATATTTTATATATTTTCAAACATGACATAAAATTTACTTTTTGCAGCCATCAGAACTGTTATCATAGTAAGAGTTGTGCAATGGGAAAGCATGGCTACATGTAGTTTTTTTTGGACATTTCTTTGCAGATGTCTCTGTTGTGTGTCATTTTCTTTTTGTTCATATATTTGATATGTTTCACCTTTTGTTTTTTCTGTTTGTGCCTGGGTAAACTACTGTTGTTTTTTTTCTTTTCTTTTTTTCTCCCTTCATCATCATTGTGTTATATTTTTGTGGTTCATTGCTAAAGCATGCCTCAAAACTGATGGTGTCAAGTTTTTATTCTTATTTGTTTGTCTTTGTTTTATTTGACCACAATTCCATTCATGGAAATTTATGTTGCGCATGTATCCTGTTGACTAATGCATGCCCTGCTTATTAACGTTTTTCAATAGTTTTTAGTTTTCTTTGACAGACATCTGCACTGCAATGGAGTCCTGTCCAAAACCCTACATCCTGTTCAATACCAACTGTGTACTCATACCTGTTTTCAAAGTTTGTAAAATTTAAATATGTACCATTTAAACAGCTGTTAAAATGTAAACCCTCACAATACAATGCAAAGAGAAAATTCAAGATGTTAGAAATGATATGTATAAGCTATATAAAAGATTAAATAATCTAAGGAAAAAGTTGGAGGAATAATCCCTTCCTGAAGAACCAACCATTAAAGTGGCTGCTGAGCTGCGTGCAGAGTTTCAACTGACAGAAGTTTATTCGAAAATATGTGAAAAAGATTTTCACTAAGGAACAGCATTTCAAGAACATTATCTGCTTGTATACTCAATTCAAGACCGGTACTTAATTTATAAGAATAATTTCTTCCTGCAGAAAATGGGTGTTTTGTGGTCCTTTTTATGTATGACAATCTTGGCATAGGATCTTAAAAAAGGTATAGACAATCTATCGGTGAGGAGACTGCATTGCCAGTTTAAGTGATTTGTGCATAAATGCTAGGATACGGTGTGTTGCGCATGCATGGGTCCCGTATGAAATTTTATACACACACAACTCATGTGTCTGGGTCAATGTCAGATATAATTGTTTTTTCATCTAGGTTAGCACTTCCAGTTTCCAAGTCCCTAATATGTAAAACCTGTGTCCACCCAGGTGGGGTTCACCTCATACTCAAAACTATGTACGTGAAGAAGGCATTGACTGTTAGTTAACCAATTAAATAAATAGATAGAGGGTTGATGTAGGCTGGTACTTCTAGATAGTGACACAAATACAAAAGGATGAACACATTGTTGCATGATGTTTCGCTGGCTTAGGCCAGCTTCATCAGGTCTGATAAAACTAGCCTAAACCAGCAAAAAGTCGTGCAACCTCGCAAAAAGGTGTTCATCCTTTCATATATGTGTGTGAGCACCAAATAAAATATTGATAACGACTACTGTCCGACAAAAACATACAAGAGAGCAACAGAAAAATTAGTTTACTCCTCAGGAATAAAACTGCCCTAGCATTAAATTCAGATGTACAATTTTTATGTAACAGTTGAGACACTTCCATAATATCCCCCAAAGAAGGTAAAAGAATGTCTAACTTTATAATAACTTTCGGATCACATGACCCTTAATGAAGCCCATTACAGATCCTCCTGCAGTCCACTACATTACAATACAAAAATTAGAGTTTAGACTAGATTAATGTGCAAAATTCATGCTGGTGCTACAATGCAACTGTAGAGGACATCACACGATCAAGGTTTGCTTTAAATTAACTTCAATATTTATTGAATTCAATTGATTGAATATAGTGAGTTTCTCCAAAAGATTTTTGATTTGAATATTTTCAACTCATAGTTTCTCAACTCCAATTTTTTTTACCACTGGTATAAGGTTTTCTGACAGTATTAAATGCAAATATCATAATGTTTTGTAAGCACATTTAAAGGTATTTAAGATAAAAAAACAAGATTATTTTATAAAAACAAAAATTTTAAAGTAACTATATTATCAATATGTGGTCTCTTTAGTTAAATTGTGCAGTAAATTCCCAATTAGTCACTTCAATGCTTCCTGAATACAATTAATCAAATGGCTAGAAAGTTATTATATTCATTGAATTCAAATAACTCAATGAAATATTTGATCGTGTGAAAAAACTTTAAACAAAAACAGAACCAGTTCAAGCTGTGCAAACAACAAATAATCTTGCACAACACATGGAACAATTTAAACATACAATAGTCTCAATGCCCTCACACAGAAGTAACCTTATCTTTACAAACTAGTATTTACAACTGCTGAGTTCAGCAAAGAGAACCTTTAACAATATTACACTTGAGTAAACATCACAATTATTACAAAATAATTTAACAAATAATAAAAAAAAAAATCTTTGGCACATATCCACGAATATGAAGACAAACATTTGCCATACATTAACCAGAGACACGTCTATTACACTATCATTCCGAGCCCCTCACAAAATTTCAGACATTTTTACAGAGATTTCAGAACTTTCACTAATCAAAAAGTGGTAGATCAAACAAACAGGACAAATATAAGAGAGCCAATAAATATCATGTTCAGAAGGATTACAGGGTACTTTCATTTGAGTTTCCCTTACATTTTAATAGCAAGTTACTTCACTCAATCCTGCACTGTACAATGTTTCAATTGTAGCATAACTTCTAAAAACCATGGACATCACATATAAAAATTGATTGTACCACAAACTGTTGCCCATGTTTAGTGATGGGAAGGCTTAAGGATAATTTACTGAAAAAAGATTGATAAAAAAAGTTTTAAATAACAACAGTCAAATTACGAATAAAACTTTACAATTCCCCTTCTCCAACCCACAGCTATGCCATTCACAGACATAGCAGTCAGATCAAGTTTTAAGTTATTTTAACTTAAAACAAATAATTGCTATGTAATTTAACTGTTTAGCAAGTTCTAACTGGAAAGCTTGCTAAAGGCAGGCTTGAGGAATGCTTACCAACTTAACTTTCCATGGCAACCTTAAATCAAGCTTGCATTATCTTTAAATTAGACCCAGGAGCCTTATTCATGAGAGATGCTGTAAGTGTTCATCGAGACTGTTCGAGAATCTTTTAACTTGACTTTTGTGTATGTACATGACACAACACATTATCGAAGTAATCATTTTATATGCTAGTTTCAGATAAAGTAATTCTTACAATATTGTATCAAAATAACTTATAATTGTAGCCTTTTAACAATACTGATTATTGGAAATTTTGAAAATTAGCACAGCTACAATAAATATATTTCTTATACAAATGAATCGTCCAACATTTCTTGTTTACTGACAGCAGTCTTGTGGTAAGCATGTAAGACTAGAAACTTAAGGGTCGCAGGTTTGAACCCCAACAAGAACAGAAACTTTACGGGTTATTAAATATAAGTCAGTAAAATATCAATATCAAAGACAAAATACTAAATCTCTCTCTATCTCTCTCTCTCTCTCTCTCTCTCTCTCTGTGTGTGTGTGTGTGTGTGTGTGTGTGTGTGTGTGTGTGTATATAAACACGCACAAATACACCATATATATAAAGTTTTTGTATGCAGGCTTCTAGCAAGCTTTTGTGTTGAGACTAGTAAACTCAATTGCTTGTCACAGAAAATTTGATTTAAGCATACAGACTATTCCAGCAAAAGAAATAAGTAGAATTTGCTACCTGGGAATATTCCTAGCCATACTACAACATGATTCTTGACATCATCTCATATTTACACCCACAATTTTTCAATTTTGGCCACAAAAACTGTTTCAATTTTTTTAAATTTCTCCTGCAGATAATCATAGCCTTTTAAAATAAAACTGCTGGTGACATTAGATGCATAGCTAGAGAGAAGGAGAACTGCTTCAGCACTCTTCTGAAAGTTACATTACATATTTTGGTAGAAGTATTTACGTTTACACATTCTGTGTCTCTGATTATCAGAATCAAGTTTATCAATTATTGTGACATAACTTTTTAACAACACACAACACATACTGCAATAAATTAAAACTACTTTAAATTTACAGGTTTCTTAGTCATGTAAAAAACCTAATTTTCTCTGTATGAAATTACCTTGGTGGGAACTTGAAGTCAGCAAAAATGGTGTTTTTAATTAATAATAATAATAATAAAAAAACAATTTACTGAAATAACTAGGCAAGCAATATGCCTGTCAAAAATTCCTTAATTTTTTTAACATCTTCATACTGATATAGTCTATCAAGATCATACAGTGTTCACCAAATGCATTTTGTTTGTGGCACTTAAACAAAATCATGTGACCGCTACCATTATCACATTTGAATGAAAAATTTGTATGTAACCTAGGTCACACGCAATTTTTCTATCGTCAATTACAAAAAAAAATCTGAACACTTTAAATATGTCAACTTCTTGTCTTACAAAAAACTGACATTGGTAACTCAAGCCACAGGGAAAAACACAGTCTCTTAAAAACCAAAATTACTGCATAGACAGAAGTGGCAATGGCCTTTCGTTGCATGCAGTCGATGTCAAAGAGTAAGAATTATCTTCCATTCATGTAGGACGAAGTTAGAAAACAGACTAAAGCAGAAGACCTGCAACAAGCAAACATGGAATAATTGTAAGACCATTTTATTGAACATATGTGAAACAAACACAAAATAAACTTTTAACATGCCAGTGGGATGCTTTACACAATGGTAGTGTAGACGTGTACCCTAGCACCATAAATAAGAGATAAATATGACCATTCAGGAATGCAGCATAAAGTACTCTGATTTTCAATTAGCTATCTGTCATTACACTTACCCTATGTCCAGATATACAATTTTCACAAAAAATAGCAAGGATCAAAAATTCTGCAATAGAAACTCAGAAAAAGGAAATAAAATGGGCTACAAACATTGACATAGACATAAATGCAAAAAAATTACTTCTGATGAACCAAATATTTCATTATAACAATAGTAGCTGCTAAAATATTACGAAGCATCCGGTGACCAGTGACTTATGCCTACTACTATGATATAGTAATTTTCAAACATCTTGCTCAGTTCACAACCAATTTGTGTGTTTTTCATTTTATCCTTAACTATTCACTACAGATACACTTCCCAAGACTCTAGTGTCATTCTCTTAACAAGCATGCAATTCGCCAACAGACTGCCTCTATGAAACCAGAGGTGACCCTCAGGGCTGCCGAGAATAGGGGGGGGGGGAGAAAGGGGCAAATGCCCAGGGGCATGAGGCGCATGAAGGGCCCGGGCCCAGGGCAGTAAACCGAAATGTAATAAAATAAAAATTTTAGAAAAATAATTTTTCCCCATATATAATTTGTCTCGTGTCACATTTTGTTGCTCCCTGCATTATTTAGCAGCAAAATAAATGTTATATTCAGTTTACATGGGGAAAAAAAGAAGAAAAAAAAGTGAGATTTAGGATGGAATGGGGCCCTGAAGACTTACTTGCACAGGCTCCTGGAAATCCTGACAGTGGCCCTGGTGATGTAATATTAAAGAAAAAAACATATAGTCCACAAAACATTTTGCAAGAAGATTTTCATACCTAAAAAATGCCTACAAAACCAATATTCACCATTTTTGCCCATGAGAAAAATAACTGTGAAGGTTTCTGGAGTAGCTGAAACAAGTATGCAAATGGGTAACATTCTTTGGATACAGACATCACTCAAATGTGTTGGGCAGTTGTCAAATAAATGTCTATAGGCTGGAGCTCTGTAAACAGCATAGCGACCAGGCCAGACGGCCAACTAAAGTGGTTGTGATTAGAATGACTACCCAAGGCACTGCTCAAAACTACAATTTGACCTTTGGTTTGGAAGTCATGTAAATTTTTGTGGTGTAGCAGCAGTAAAACACTCGCCTCACATTTGAAGAGGATCCGGGTTGGATTCTCGGCTCCGGACACCCTGATTTTGGTTTCATAGGGTTTTCCAAAGTCACTTCAGGTGAATGCTGTGATGATTCTTTAAACAGGCCCTGGTCAACTCCTACCCCCTTTCCCCCCATGTACTTCTACCAATGCCATGTGCTGTTAGATGGCATGTAAACTGATACAAACAAAAATAAATAATTGTTCATATTATAAAATTCCATCCCTGTATTTAAGTAGTATGGTTAACCCATTTATGAGCAGGTCAGTCTGCCAGACATCTGGAAAATAGTCTCTACAAAATACTTGTTTACTACTACTTTTATTTTTTGCTATAATGGACATAATAATAATAATAATAATAATAATAATAATAATAATGATGATAATATCATCTAAATGTTTCTTTTTGCCTTATTTATATATTTTATTTTACATTGGGAATAGTTTGTAAGCATTAAAGAAATATGTTCTAGGCCAGGAGCGGCCAATCTTTTCGGAAATATGGCCAAAAAGTTGATTCAAATCATGCCACGGGCCACAATAGAAAATTTAACATTCTACATAAGTCCTTTCATGAGCTCGAAATCTGAACTTTAGCCCGGGCATCTGCACACAAATTCCACCTCGCACCGCACTACCAGTAACCAGTACACATAAAAGTAAACTCGCATTGCCAACGGACAGACAGCCTTTGCAATAGGTAACTTACTCCCACATTCTGAACTGTTCAGTATCCTTTTGAAGTCCTAACACAGTCTTCACTGCATGGGTGTTGCAAACTCACATTTTTTGGGAGGGGACTGAAATTTTTTAATTGTTGAGGAACACCTATCCACAAAAGAAATTGAGAATCCAAGGTGCAAAATGGGGTTATTTAAGCATTTCTCATAATTAAAATATGCTAATTCTATAGCTGGTTGAAATAGAAATTTTCTCTTTTAGAAAAATTTTTAAGAGATAAGATTAAAAAAAAAAAAAAAAAAAAAAAAAAAAAAAAAAAAAAAAAAAAAAAAAAAAAAATGAAATGTTTGCCACAGAAGTTCCACTCAATGAGAGGGTGTTATATTCATGAAGGGGAGTGTTCTAAAGAGCGGCTTCTTTATGCGTTTAAGATATCAATAACACTGATGTTGTGCACAGAATTGAAAATTAACACCTTGTCGTTTCCAATATTGTGCAAAAATACCATTTAAAATTAAATTTTCAAGTGTGAATTTCTGTCTAACGAATTGCAATAGACAAAAAAAAATTCAATTGTGAAACTATACATCATTTGAGGTAAAGGAACACGTCTTAAAGTTTGTAATGTAAGTTAAGAAACAACCTGTAAATATTGGAGGAGACGAAATGAAAAGACGTATTATTAGGGGGACGTGTCCCCTCTGTCCCCTATGGTTGTGACGCCCGTGCTTCGCTGTACATATTAAGAAAAGTTGTTTTTCCAGATACGGCAGTCTGTAAAAGCTATTTCTGGCCATTTTGAGGTGCCCGAAAATTATGTTTCTAATAAAGGTGCATAATTTTTTAAACTATCGCAACACAGTTGGAAGTGTCTATTATTTTCGTAGGTATACTAATTTAATGCACGTTAAATTGTTTTGTCATAAAAAGAACAGTCGTAACTCACTGCAAGGCATTTGAAGTGCAGGTAGCGAGGCCTCTTTACTGCAGAAAAGTGTATTCATTTATGTTCACTCTCACCACAGTCAAGGTTACAGACATGGGAAACTTATGTTTCAATTTTAAAAAGCTGAGCGAAAACAGTATTGTTTCTGTTTTATAAATTTGCATAAATGTTTACAAATCACTGATTTACAAGAACTTAAAAAATTTATTTTTTACTATATTAATAAATCCTAAATATAAGTCAAAAAATCCTTAAAAAATCCATAAAAATAAAGTTACAAATCCTAAATATAAGTCATAAAAATTCAACTTAAGAAAATGTATTTCAAAAAACCTATTTGTCCACACATTTAGTTTTAATCTGTTTCTTCTAGGATGTAGCATCTGCCCTGCTTTTGATAACACCCATTCAGACGGTGAGACGTTGCAGGTAATTATAAACAGATATATTAATGCTAAATTATGACTTACAGAAAATGTTTTTTTATGTGTAAAATAAAAACTAATACTATTACTCTTCCTACCAAGGTTCTGCAATCAGCATTTTCAGGTATTGTTGCAGGAGTGCCCATAAACCCCCCCTCCTCCCAAGACCTAAAGTGCAAATCCCCCCTCCCCTTAAAAAAAATCCCACTCAAAAACTAATTTACAACCAGTTATACTTCAGTACAGAGAGATATTTAGGCTACCATTTCATAAAAACAATCGTAAACAAATACAACTGCTCTGGTTTTTATTAGCCTACTTTGTAGGTAATACCACGATAGCACTTGTACAGTCATGAAAACATTTTTGGTTTATGAAGAAACATTTTATTCTATAAAAAACTTGCGCAATGATCCCCCTTTGTGGGCACCCCAGATCTTAGCATTATTTCTGTTCAGGTACTGGCTGTAGTGGTAAAATGATTTAAATCCAGCAACTTCGTTATCAGATAGCTCCAAATTAAATTGATTTCCCTTACATTGTTTTCTGTTCACTACAGTATAAAACTTGATAAATTACGTAAATTCTTTCGTGATTACACGGATAAAGCAGAGCAGTGAACAATACAAAAAATCAGATTTTTCACAAACCAAATCAATGAAATGTAAAAGTGAAGCGAAATGCAAAATGACTGAAAATCCAAACCGTAAATTGAATGAACATTTGAACTTGGAAATGAATGAAAGTTCGAATGGTGAAATGAATGAAAGTTCGAATGGTGAAATGAATGAACATTTGAACTTCGAAACTAATGAAAATCTGAACTTCGAAACTAATGAAAATCCGAACGTCAAAATGAATGAAAGATCGAACATTAGAAACGAATGAATCTTCGATTTTGGAAAAGAACATTCAAACTGAAACCGATAACCGATTTCGAGAAACATTAGGTTTTGCCCATCACTAACCTAACGTGTCATAGCAATGATACCATTTTTGAGGAACCGGAAAAATTCTGGTCAAAAAAATAAAAAATTTAAGAAAAATTGTCCACACTGCATTTTCCTTGGTGAGTGCTGTGCTGTAAGAAACACACACACAGATGAAAACAGATAACACCCCTCCTGACTGTCCACGCCAGCAAATAACCATTCACCCCCACTCAGCCCACAAGCCAGATTGTGCTTGTATGTGCACGCATCAACTGCCAACTGTCTGATAGTCACCTGCAGATTGCATCCTGTCTCGCCACAAAGCAGAGGCACATGTTAGTTTTTCCTCTCCCACTCGGCCACTCTCTCCCATCAGCCAAAGTATTTGTTTCTGTGTCTTGTGTAAGCTCAGGGGAATGGGGGATGAAGAGATGTATGTCGTTTGCTTTGTTTCTGTTTGTTTTTTTGTTTCGTCTCATCGTTGTATCGCATGTCAACTTAGGTTTCCTGTTTTATATTTTTGTTATTTCTTTTATTTTCTGTTTGTTCCTTATTTTATCTGACCAGATTCCAGTTTTGGAATTTCATGTTGTGTATGTATCCTGATGATTAAAGCATACTCTGCTTATTTATGTTTTCTTGTCTTATTTTTAGTTTTATTTCGACAGTCATTTATTTCGCAATGGAGTATGTCCAAGCAAATAAATCCAGTCATGCACTCCCATTGCATAGTTCTTTCTTGTAACTTTTTTTGTTAATTTCTCCAGAGATAGTGGAAACTTTGTACCTCGTCGCGACAATGTCACATGGTAGACACTGTTTGAAGTATACAATCAATGTTTAGAAATAATTTCTTCTAAGGATTAATAAGTCTTTGTGGGTAATTGTGAAGGTTACTGTGCTTTTAAGCTTTCATGAGCCATTTTTAAAATTACTATGTATTTGTGATGTATGTCTATGAAGGCCTTGTTGAAGGCTATATAACCTTGAATTTTGTAGGGCTTTTGAGACAGAATAGTAAAATAATGCAGGACTTCATCTGTGGAAAATCCGTAACAATTGGCGAGACTGACATGATTCTCACAAATTTTATCCTGGTGTACTCTATTTGTGTATATCATTTTTAAAGTGCTGATATGTTCATGGTGGAAAGACCTGTAACCTACAAGCCTTTTATACAACATTCCTTGCTTGTAGACCTAAAACTGTAAGTTATTCATATTTCCATACTTCTGAATAAAAAATTCTTATGCTTCCTAAAGGATGTCGTAAACACGTTTAAAATTTTGTTCAATTCATGGTTTCAGTGGTCGAGTTGTGTAATTGCTTGTAAGGGAAGCTGTAACAGCCCACTTATTGTTTTTCTTTCATTTTATCCTTTATATTTTTTTGTTGGGTCATCTCAGCAAATTTTAAATCAACAAGTTTGGACAGTAATGTTGCTTTTGAAGAGGATTTTGTAACTGCTGAAAATACTGACGATTCATGACCCTCGTACTCTGAAATCGATAATCTCATTTTGGTGTTATTTCTCCTGGGCCCCATCTCTCCTTTAGCGCTGGTGGGGAGTAATATGAGGTGAGAGTGAAGAGGCGCCGGAATGAAAGGGCTGCGTAAACTGGTGATCCCTGAGAAAATCCATCTACCAATGGCATCATCCAGCACAATTATCACATGCAAAAATTCGGGGATCGATCCTGCCGGGAATCAAACCACCCCTGACTACCTTGGTGGGAGGCGAATGGTCTGACCACTCTACCACCGCGGGTCCAATGAAGTAAGGATTCAGGGACAAATGACAATACACAAAATTGTGCTGTGTTAACTCTTCAGATGAAATGCCATTAGAAATAAAAATATTTAATTTGTTTTTTATAGGTGTAACACTGGAAAATGTGACATCTGGTAACCTTAAGACCAAACATTTCTCTTTAATTACAGTAGTTTGTAACTTTTCAATATAGGTTATTGTGCCTAACATGAGGCAGAAAAAGAAGATAGTTGTTTTTGGCTTTTGGGATGGCCTTAAAACAGATCATAGCGTTGTAAATGTTATTTTAGGATATTAACAACTGCAAATACCTGAATGTAGCCTCACGCTGCTATAAGATGTCCTGGAGAACGTGGCTGAAAGAACCGAAGTAGTTCCACTACTGTAATTGCTACTTGCACTAATCCCCGACCTTCAAGAACGTCAGAAGCACAACATATTAGCCCCTGCAAACAAATTCAATTTCTTAGTTACAAAACACATAAGTTGAAGTAATTTTGCAGGCACTTAAAAGACATTTTTATTCAGTTTACCTGTTTGGGAGTGCCATGTTAACGAAGTTGAAACAAAGACAATATGATATCAGCTAAAATAGTTACAGGCATTCATAATTAGTTATTTTCTCACGTATGCTGATGCAGGCATTCTTCCAAGAATTCCATTTTTTTCCATACACCATTCATCGTCATGCAGTAACAACCTTTTTTTAAACGTTATATTTCAACGACCCATAACCTACCTAAATAAAGATAGTAACAAAGTTATACTACCAAAATTAATGTGTATTTGAGATTCGCAGCAGCTGACTCACATATTTCACTATTATGACCTCAAATTATAAACTAATGAAAAACTAACACATGTATTCTTACACAATGTATTTGGGTCTGGATGAAAATATGCATTTATACATAGTACAGCTTACAACTATCATTTATAATTGTCCATATGTAATTTAATACATTTTGCCATAAAAAAAAAGTACCGGTTTGCACTATGATACACACACTGAAATACACACAAGATATATTTTGAGTGCAGGTATCTGTACACTAAAACACTGACTATATGTGTGTTTGCGCATCTGGCTATGTAAGTCTACACAGATAAATTACATAGACTTACTAGATTATTTGTAATGTAGTGACAACTCCAATTCATTATGCATTTCAGGAATACGGGCAAAAAATAAATATAAACTGTTCTTATCATACACACCATTCTGAACTAATGTTGTAGAGTTTCAAGAAACACCACAACAAAACAAAAAGCCCAAAGAGAGCTAGTACTAGTTGTTGTCAACAAAGATATAACATCTATTATTCCATTCTGGAAAGGAATATAATAACTGTAGTCAAAATATCCAGAAACAAAACACAAAATTAAAAACAGAATAAAAAAAGGGAGTGAAAAATTGGTCACAAAAATTGATAAGCACAAACGAACACACATTTCTATGAATGTCAACACAGACAACACAACAGGAGAAGAAGAAGAAGAAGAAGTTGCAAGTTTCCTTCAACGTCAACATACACAACATTTTGGGAGCTGATAACTGTTCCCACTGTCAGGAATCTGTACAGATGGAGGAATTCCAGCTGACATTGTCACAGTTGCCAGACGTCCGAGCGAGGGCCTGCTGATGGAAGTGGGAAATCCAGCTTTTCCAGTAGTAATCGAACAGTAGAGAGAATTTTAATCTAGGTGCCCTTCTCATTTAGGGGGCGAGAGATAAGCGAGTGAGTGTAATGAACGAGCTACTTGCATGAAATTTAAAATTCATTAAAAATACATCCAAATAAAAGAACACAGAAAAATACTAATAGAAATAATTTAGTATACTTATACAACTTATATGACACATATAACACATATGAAAACAACTACTGCTGCAGTGCTGACTAAAAACAGGTTCTACATCATCCAGCCTATACCGAGTCTTAATACTCTGGTGGTCATCCGATTACTGAGGTAAAGTAGCTTCGAGCATGATTAGCATTTGGATGGGCGACCGCCAGAGAACAATGGCACTGCATGTTGCTGTTGCATACCTAAAAGCACGGTGGACTACCATAAAGGTACACGGCAGAAGCGTAAATGTTCTCGATAGGTTAACGGCTGTTTACAGCTTTATGACTTGCTCCTAGATTTTTCACGTCTTGGGTCACAGTGACAGCCATGTTGCGACAAACTGTTTTCGCTGGTGTTTTAAACACTTAACATTTTCATTAACAGCTGTAATCACCTCAAATCACATACAAATTTAAAAATTCCACCGCTCATGGGGGCTAGTTTTTACATGCAAAATAACACTTATGTTCTCAGTGAAATTTGCGAGAAAGGCCCATTGTCAACAAAACTTTGTCTCCTGTAATTGCAATACAAGTTCTTTACCCAGCATAAAACTCATCTGAGAACCCATCCTTTTAATTGATAAAACCAATTATTCGCACATCCAAGATACAAAAACTGCAGCGGAAGCATGGAAGGCACTAGAGAGAGCATTTGAAGATTCTAGTCTGACAAGGCGTATTGGCTTGTTTCGAATTTTGGTTGAAACAAACTTGGACAAGTGTAAATTTATCAAAGGATATTGTGACAGGATCATAACAACAGTCTTCAAACTGAACGAAATGAAGTTCTATGTGAGCGAAGAGTGGGTAGGAACTTTTCTCTCAGCAGGCTTAGCCCTACAAGGTCAATACAAGTCCATGATTATGACTCTTGAAAATTCTGAAACACCCATCGCAGGTGACTCCATTAAAATGAAACTCCTGCAAGATATCAAGAACGAAGAGTGGGGACAAAGTGAAGAATCTGCTTTGCTTTGTATGCTAAAAGAAAGTCCTAAAATATTTTCAAGTGCTATAAATGTAATAGTCCTAACCATATTATGAAATTTTGCCTCCTACAGCCAGAGAAGGGTCCAAAAAAGAAAGACAATGGTAAGACAGGAGAGGCAAAAATTGGAGCAGTGCCAACCACAAGAAGGCATTTTTAGCTGAAGTCAGCCAGCAAAAGCACAGAAGATAAATGTGGCATATGGATTCATGAACCTCAACACACATTACTAATGATGTAGGCAAGTTACACAATTATAAACCTAATAGTAGTTCAATCCTAGCTGGTAAATGGCACATTTCAGTATGTTACATATCCTAATCGACATTCAGTTTCTTCTTCAAATTTTTACAACTACTGACTTTTATAATCTGTATGTGTTAAAACAAAGTTAGAAACCATCACTAGCATGTTCAAGTATTACATGTACAGCAGTGATTACAAAAATTCTTGACCACCTTTATGGTTTTTGAAAGCTTACTTTGATTCTCTTGACATCTATTTTCCAATAATGGACACTACTCACAAATATACTTTATGCACTAGAAGTATGCTATATTTTAAAGTTTTACTGTACTTAACAATGGAAAGCAAAACCATAACTGTTGCACAAATGAAAGCAGATACATAACATCACAACAAAAAATTTTCGAAACAAAAGTTTATTAAAAACAAACCATACAATTCTCCAGTCATTATACATCTGTATTGCACAATAAAATGCAGGTTAAATACATAAGAATTAACTAACAATACCTAAGCTCATCATTAAAGTATTATGAAAACAAAATGCACTTACGATAAAACATAGTATTTTTTTACCACAATATTAAAATTTTACAAGTTCAACCATTTTTTTTAATGATTGCATTTGTGTTTACATGCTTAGCTACTGTATTGTTAATTTACACAAAAGATGTCACAATGACACAGAACTCATCACTTATAATTGTTTTATTTCAGCTTCTGAATTTTTTGTGTAAAACGTAAAATGTAAAATGTTCAGTTCTTTTTATTTAAAAAAATTATCAATATTTTCTGCACTTGGCAAGGTAACATAAACATACCCGCTCAGCTTATTTACATCATAAATCCTGAATTGAAACAAACTTTGTTCCTTTTAAAAGTAAATTAAATACCAATAAAAAAATAAAATTAGTGTTTCACAGTTTATGTTATTTGTTAACATACTTCTAAAGAAGAAAGACACAAGCATACATACAAAACATTTACTGGCATGCCATGTCCCTTCCGCTACTTATATTTAATTTTTATCATAATCAGTGGCAGCAGAAGATCTCATCCCGATACAGTGACTGAGTAATGAATTATGTTCTATTTCGAGCGGGACTACCATTATTTTTTTTTGCTTCAAAGAACCTACATAATAAAAGGGAACTGCTTGTAACATGCAACAATGCAGTTAACATTTGCATTTACGGTTTTTTTTCTCCCCCATTTTAACAATTGATGTTGACACGTTTCAGAAATGAAATAGCTAAATACGGAATGATCTCTGGGAAGGTACAAAAAGACAAAAATCTGCACTTATTTGCCATGGTGGCACTTCCTCTACCCCCCCCCCCCTAATCACCCAGTCATTTGTTCTGCCACAACTAATCATAAAAGTACAGCACGTATAAAAAAAGTAATTTTGAATTTTAATTTAATACACACTTAAAATTATTGATAGCCAAGCTTTGTTTTCATAATATAATTAAGATGATCATGAATTTTATTTTGTGGCCAACATTTGCTTTAACAAAGTTCTGTGTTACTACACACCCAACCTTTATCACCAAATAAAACAATTCTAACAAAAATGTGTAATATGTGTTGTAAAACTGGCAAATGCTAAGGTATGTTTTAGTTACCCATGTTCACCTGTGCAACACTAATGAAATTTCATCGCAATATACATTTCCTTATATTATTTATGAACTAAGGCGAAGCTAAGAACTTCATGCTGCAATTTTACAGATTCCTAAGTCTGCATCCTCAAAATTTAAAGTATGAAAAATAAGCATCATTACCCTCACTCAATGTTACAAGTGAAATCTAATTATCCTAGACAACAAAAAGCAATTATGTCACTGTTACATGAACATGCAATTTTTAACACTGTAATAAAATTACTACATCAGTACATCACTATATAACTACATAAAACAATAATAAACACACTATTATAAACATAATACTACTCGAGAAAAATGACCCTACATTGCATGTTATTGAAAATGTATTGAAACCTAATCCTCTGCAGTTAATATTGACAAGAAGACTGTACGCAATAATACAAATACAAAATGAAAAATTCATAATGTACACTATTTGTTCAAAAGCTTTAGTCTTTTAATAAAATATTCAGTTAAAACCACCAAATATAGATAAACTAAAAGGTGAACCTTTTCAGTATTAAAATAATTGTTATCTTAAATATTCACGTACAGCAACTCCTATTTTCATGTCCTCGCCTTTTCCAGTTTTGAAAAAGCAGTAACTTCATCATCTCCTTATTGAAAACATTAACCTATGCTAGCTTTAACCTATATAAATAAGATGTAGAAAGTTCAAAAAGGAAATGTTATGTTTCTCAATTGATAACTAACACTTTTGGAGTTGTTATAACTATGAATTTTTCAGATACATTAATGTTCTCGGTTAGCTGAAGACAAAGAGCTTGTTGAATTTGAATGAAAAGAATGACGAAGAAAACTGAAACATATAAAATGAAAAATACTTGTGTAGTTTAAACACAAATGAGTACCAATATAATAATTAAGTTTGAGTAAATAGATACAACATTAAGAATTTCGTACAAACACACAGAAGTCATTTTTATAAATTTCATGAAGAGAAATTAAAAATTCACAGGTACCAAATTATTATAGTGCTGTTGCCTCATTAAAAATCAACAAACAGTAATAAATTTCAACATTAATAATACCAAAGATATCTTTTCTCATGAAATCAGAACAATAGTCAATGTGACACCTTTTTTGTATACAATATTACACAAAGTTCAAGTAGATGACAAGACATTTTGAATAAATTTAAAAAACACATGAAAAACAATGAAAATTACTGTTTTAATCTGCGACACTACCACTTACATTCCACACAATTAGTTGTATATATTACAGAAGCACATAAATGGAAAAATACTTCATGTATTTAATACCCCAACATTTCTTTCCCCAAAATATTTCCTATAAATTCATATATAAAAGATACATACATTAGTTACATTAGAATAATAACATATATATTATGAATATGTCATTCTGTTTGCCACCAATCAACAACTTTCACATATACACGAAGCTTGTTCATTTATAAATTGTATATTCCTGACAATGACAATATATTTGAGCAAAATGCATAATATTCTGAAACACTATACAATATTTCATCTGTTTACACTTACCCATTCTCATGGTAATTTGGTTACAGTATAAATAAAATAAACTATACGTACTATATTTTCTGAAATACTTACATTTTCTCCCTCTCTCTTCAACAAAAACACATCCAATAAAAAATCAGAAAAGAAAACAACAATCCAAAACAGCACTCAGATCTGCATGCAGCATACATACACACACATACAAAATAATTAGCATTATACAGTGAATGGTTATGATCAGGCACAAAA
This sequence comes from Medauroidea extradentata, assembly GCA_003012365.1. Taxonomy (NCBI): domain Eukaryota; kingdom Metazoa; phylum Arthropoda; class Insecta; order Phasmatodea; family Phasmatidae; genus Medauroidea; species Medauroidea extradentata. The sequence goes on from PNEQ01092170.1 coordinate 31,163, forward strand.
AGATATCTACAGACCATTTCAAAATAAGACAAAAAGCAAACCGTACACTGTGTAAGTATAACTAAATAATTACGTATTACTCCTCCTAAAATATCTGATGGGTAGACACACCCTCTAAGTTATTTTATTTCTGTACACATATCTTAAATGCGCAGATCTATTTGTAAATTAATGAGAAGAATTTAAAAATATAATTCTTTTGTGTAAATATCATCTACAAAACTTACTATGCTGAAGTCATACTCTTAATAACCAGAGAAATCACAGTTTCATTATAAATTATGCAATAGCTCTAAGTAGCTGGTCTATCACATCCGCTGTCATTAAAACTCCTTTGAGATGAAAATCTTCAAAAAGCACTAAATACTAATATTCTCATTACGGTTGTCTTTGTACACTGTGTGCAAAACATCTAACATTACAGATTAATTACTGTTGTGGATAAAATGTATGATTTTATATGTATAATATTGTTTATCTTGTTAGTCAAAGTGATTTATTATGTACATGGAAAAAAAAAAAAAAAGAAGTTGTGGAGTGTAGATTACGTGAATAATTTTGAATTATTGTGTAAAATCTAATGCGCCAGGTCACATGTTTCCACTAGTAAGTATGAACTACTTAGCTACCCACATCTTACAAGTGGTAATTTCTCCAATTCGTTATGGAGGGTCGAGACATGCTTGAATAACGAAGAGGTGAAAAGTGTCCAGGAAACTTTACCAGGTGAGAAGGCTAAATAAAAAGTGAACTTTTGAGTCGAAGGACAAAAAGGTAAGTGTATCATCTTTTAATTGTTATTTGTAAATAGTAAATGGGGCCAAGGCTGCAAAGGAAATGGTTCCACCATAAGAAATGTATTTATACGAACTAGTCCCCGAGGAAGCTGGCCTGGCCAGAGAAACGCCGTGATGGCAGAACCGCGCAAAAAATGTGTTGTCCATCTGTTTTTTTTGTGTTCTCCAACCTGCAAGTACTGTACTAATTCTGTAAGTATAGTCTGTGTCATGTAAGTGTTCCGTATTTTGACAGTTCACTTCTGAGAAATGTCTCTGTACACAGGTTTGCGGAGACTGTGCGTTTCCAGGAAGCCAGGTAGGTTTAAAGCTCCAAACAATGGAACTGTCGGACACATTTCTCAGAAGAGAAATGTTAGAATACGGACAAGTTACATGAAACAGACTATATCTGTGAATCTTTGACTACATGTTTTAGTAATTAGTACCCTAGCGACCACCTCTCACCTTTTCATTGTTTTATACAAAACAATTAGAGCAATCCGTAAAGGTAAGATAGGTCACATTCCGTTGCCATTTCAGTTTTTAAAGAAACATTTTTAGAGTGGGTGGCAGGTTTCACAATGGTTTTGCTCCTGAAAACACCAAGAATTCTATAAAAAGCTGACCACACAGCCCATCTATTAAGCACTAATTACAACATAAGGAACCTGCATCTGGGACCATCTGTCACTCCGTCTCTGGTTCAGAAGTGTGTACGTAACCTGCATCTACAAGTCTTCATACAACAGGTCCAAACTAGAAAATTACTGTTGCATGCCAGAAAATGAGAAAATGCACGGTACATGTACATTTTTGTTTATTTTATGGTCTAAAATATGGGGAAGGCCCTACACTTCAAAATAACATTTGAACTCTCAATGTTGGCATTGCTGACAGGTTCAATCAATTATCTCCCCTCAACAAGAAATGTCTACAGAATTTTACACTGACAACTGAACCAGCCTGGAAGAAACCAACATCTATTTGAAGAAGATAGTGAAAAGATTTTGGTCAGCACTTAACATCTAGATCCTTAGCACTGGTATGGGGTGAAATGATGCAAGTATGGAGCAGTGCCAGAATTGAGGAGAGGGGGAAACAAGATCACTGAGAAAACCCACTGACCAGCAGCATTATTATGCACAATTCCCACATGCGAAAATCCAGGGACCAACCCTGCTGGGAATAAAACTCTGATAGTCTTGGTGGGAGGTGATGGCCCTAGCACCAACCACGACGCCATTTAATATGATGGTATGCTGCTCCATACTCTAAGAAGGCATTAAGAAAATAAACATTCAATCCAACTGCATGCTCATAATTTAGTGACCTGCAAAAGGCAGCCATTAAGAGCTCCTGTATCCTCTATTGCAGTGGCTTCCAAACTTGGGGGTCGCGATCTTTAAAAGAGTTGTAGGCTGTTTCGAGAGGGGTCGCGATAGGCTTCCAAAACAAGTTTTAAAAAACTGAAAAATACTCTATAAAACTGAAGAATGTAAAAATGAAGATCTAAACAAATGACTAAACTTAAAATGTAAATTAATACTAATTTACTGAGACAACAAGTGTGTGCGAGAATATTATTTGTTGAAAAGGAGGAGTTAACGATTAAATTTCGTACACAAAAAGGGGTCGTGGTTTAAAGTCGTACCCAAAAGGGGGTCACAAGACCAAAAACTTTGGGAATCACTGCTCTATTGACACTGAAGTAGATACCGTATGTATATTTCAACAGTCTTGATGAACTCCCGACTTCTCGCGTGTGCTATCTGTTGTCACAGACTCAAGTGAATGAAACATTCTCATGTATTCAGAAGTACAACTATTTCTGGTTATAAAGTGATCTTTCATTGCAAACAATTTGTTGTTACAGGCCATAAAACATCTTAATTTACATAAGTCTAGTATGGCAATTGTGAGAGAAATAAAAAAAAATATATATATATATATATATATATATATATATATATATATATATTTTTTTTTTTTTTTTTAACAGAAAGCAACAGCAAACACAAGTTACCTAAAAAAATCACTTATGATTTTTTCTGATCACACAGTACAGTAGTTTCCGCAAAAAGAAAGCAAATATTTTTTGCTCTTGGAGATATAAGTACAGCATTTAATTATAAACATTATCAACCAGGCTAATCGTAAAGGCACCTCAATGCTACAGTGGACAATGTTCTGTATTAGATTAAATGGTTCTCATATCATACTGCAATAGCATCCCACAGGCCATACGCTGTGCATTGTGTTATGAGTAAAAGTAAAGAAATAAAGCGTTCATGTACCAATGCTCGTACGATTTTTATTCCTTCAGATGTGAGGAATATTTTTCTGAAATATGCATTACCATATAAATTTATAACATTGTGTACTTAGGATACTAACCAAAGCATTTGTTCACCAGCACAATAAGCAGAAAAAAAATCCTACCACTGATTTGCATAAACAAACTTGAAGTACTGGCTCATTCCTAGTAGTCTTTTCTGAAATGTTCACAAAGTGAACATAATTTAATTTAGTTCAGGGCATCTCTTAGACTCTAATGTGGATTACACAAACTGTCCACAACGTGGCAGTTACCTACAACCAGCACAATTAGATATGACTATAGTAAACAACAAATAATTACTCGAGTTTACATTCAATGGTATGATTTCATACATTAAGTCACCTATTTTCTTCATACAAATTGGGTTTTTGCGAAAACATAAAATAGCTGTCAACTTACAACCTCAATTTTTGTATACACAATATATGTACTAATAAAAATATCTAAACATAACAGATTAGAATAAGAAAAAAATTACACAGGATACAAAATAATTGTACAGATATCCACCAACTAACTCGTGTACCTATTACACTTCAGACGAGAATTGATATGTAACACAATTACCTCACAGTTTTTCTAAACTGTCAGCTTTTGTTGCTGGAAAGAGTTAAATGTCTACCCTAGACTGATTTAAAAACAATAATGTAGTAGAATCAAAATTACCTATTGGCTCCAGCATTGATTTATCAAATCAAGAATACAGTTGCGGTCACCATGTAACTGTGCACAGCCTTCTAATCAACATATTTCAAAACAATACAACCACCATTAAGTAAGTCTGTTTGCAGCAGTAAACTCACATTTTTATATCACAGCCCCACTACTCTAATAAGAAAATGCAATGTTCATGAAGCTAATTTTATACAGCTCTGGTTTCCAAAACCATAACACCTCCTCTTAATAATACAAACAGTGGCAGGCCTAAAAAATGTTGATATAAGTGTACAATTATATTAAAATGAGTAATTTTCCTAAATATCATGTGTGTGTTCAATTGTTTAGTTTGTAAGTTACTGTATTTACACTTTTGTAGTTACCTTGTGATTTTACTGTGTAGGTTTGCAAAGTTTACGTGTTTACAAGATTAAATGTCACTTTTTTTTATATAATTTTATTATTTAAGTTTTTCTATTTTAAACAACTGCTAGAATATAACAGTACTATTGAACAACACGTGGATAAAGGATGATACAGTATGCTGCTGGTAAGTGGCAGAAACTACCAGACAAATACGTACACCTCACTCATAGCCACATACCAGTAGTTAAGTTGGTAAAGCTTCAAGTACCTATATTTTTAATAAAGTAAAATTTATGACAATATGTACTTCATTATACAGATATTTACTAAAAGTAATGGCATAGCTATAATGTTCTTTTACTGCTAATTAACTAGAGATTTTCACAGCGAATATCTCCTATCAGAAATTTTACCAAGCATTAACACAAATAATACATTCAGCTTAAACGAAAACTAGTTTTCTATTTATGTAAAAATTAAGTGTAAGAGAGCCCACAAAAGCTGCCCGATTAGAATACATAGGAAAGTAACTGCTATGAGAAGTGCTTCTAGCATTTGTACAAATTGGGTGATTTCTGCACACTAAACAATTAACTAGGACATCACAGATGCAAAATTAATTTCACTACATAAGACAAATGCATACCTGCCAACCTAAAGGATTCAGAAATAGTACAATTTTTAAAATCATTAATATATAGCGTAAACAAGTTGCGGCATTTTACATGTATATGTGAAACTGCCATCAAACTATCACTAGTCATTTTATGATTACACATTCTACATATTCAACGTAGTGTTGTATGGAAAATATTTTTCGAACCTATTAAATAATCAGCCTAATAATATAAAATTAGCTGAAGTTATTCCATGCTGTTTATGTGTTGTGTTCATGACAAATATAACAAAGCCTCCCCATCATAAAGCAAATTTAACAGGGAAACCATTGAATCTATCTGACTCTGATCTGTTGTATCAACATTAATACTGTTAGTAACTTTACTACATATAAGAAATCAGCACAAACCTGGGTGTTATTTTGGTTTCTGCATGTTTAAAAAACAGAAACAGATTTTAATACCTCAAGAGATACTAAACAATTTTTTGTTAACACAGTTTAACAACCCTATTTCACTGTTCCATAAATGCACAACATATTCTCATAAAATGCAAACTAAACAATTTAATCACACTTTTACATTTTTAACAACCACTCTTCGACACTGCAAATAGGCCTATTGTCGAATTGAGAAAGAATCCTTACATACTGATAAGTTTAAGCACAGCAAAAACAATGTTCACAAAAAACACGTGCTAGGTACAAAGACGCATACGTGTGCTTTCATATTCCCGGCAGTGTTGCCAACCCTTCAGCAAAAAATGTCCATACAAAAATGTCATTTGGACCGTATTTTTTGCCCCAGGACCGTACACTACAATTTTTAGAGTTTTCTGCTAAAATTATGCCTTAATTAGCATTATTCTCAATCTCATATAATTTGTAGCTAAATGTTGATGGTTTTAAGTGAATCGCAACTTATTCTGTGTGATTTTCACCAATGACTTGTGTAGTGCTTCAGCGATTTTCGAATCAACAAAAAACAATATCGAAACACCCTCCAAAGTTTTCTATTGGTCATAAATATTATAAGCTCCGCGAAAAATCATGCTAGCTTAGTTTCCGCAAGCTTTTGAATGTACGATACAACAAAGTTAGTTTTTTTTAGAGGAAATAATAAATTGCTCTCTGGCTTGCTACAAAAATGCTTTTCATTTTTGCAGTGTTTTTTTAATCATATTAAGTTCTAAAATTAAAGAAATATTGTACATTTAAAAGTGTAGTGCATTAGAGTTAAAAAAAAAAATGGATTTCTTTGAAATAATTGTGTCAAATTTTTAATAGGGTGAAAATATGTTTAACTTCTTTCCTAGAATGTGCTAGGACCGTACAAATAGCGTACGGTGGGTCGTACGTCTGTACACACAGCGAAATTACTGTACATGAACGGTCAGGACAGCACGGTTGGCAATGCTGATTTGCGGTGAAAATAAAGACAGCAACGTTGGTTTCTTTCACTTTACACAGTTCGCTGCGTATTCTTGAGCAACGACTACATCACTGAACAAGGAGGGTAGAAGACTACATGAAAACGGTAAACCTAAAATCCATGTTTGCTAAAAACAGTCCAATGAATGAATTGTGTTTACGCAAAAGTTACAGCGTCATGATGCTACTGCAAACTTCGGGATACTGTCGGCAATGTGTGAAAAATACGGTATTCTGTAGTGAAAAATATGGGAGAAAAGTTATAAATGTGGTACGCTAGTAACACAAACTACAGTATTGTCAGCCCCCTTTCATTAACTATGACGTTACATTTGCGTACAACATTTATGGTACCGAAATGTGTGATTTCAGTACAGATTTCTTGTAATGAATTGACAAAACTGGGGGAAAAAAATAATAATTAAGTAAAATAAAAATGAAAAAAATTAAAATAAAAAAAATTAAAAGCTAGGAAATCTTACAATAATATACACCATTCATACAATCGTACAATAGGGCATAAAATCGCTCACTGTACGGGAGTATCGTACAAGTTGGCAGCTATGCAAATGCTCGACAGAAAACAATTTTCTTCACCGAAACAACAATACTTCCACAAAAGAATTTGAAATTTGTTCAACATTAATATCATTCACACTTATAATACTCTGGTGTCTGGACAAAAGGTTTTAGTCAGTGGCTTGGTAGCTATTATAGTAACACAGTTTTTTTTGTCATCCTGGGCAAAAACAGAATTGTTTTTAAGTTTGTTTAAAAATGCAGTCATTTGAGAAGTACAAAAAATCTTCAACCACTTTATATTGTTTCGAATTTGTGTAGTTTTCCAAACAATTTTCTTAACCTTCCTGTAAGCTTTAGACCTATAGCCCAGACCCCAATACAACAAACATATTACACACATTGCTTAATAAACTACATACCATCACATTTGGTATTCATTATAAGTGTTTGTACCAATAAAATGTGCATAGAACAACAAAATTCTACTGAAGATGACTAGAATAGCATTGTATTAACCAATGTTTGAAAAATACATTTCATATATATATACTTTGGTGCTAGCTACAACTACTCTTCATATCTCCATTATAACTTGGCACCATTTATCATATCAAAATAGGTACTTCAGAAAGTTTGTTGCTACAATTTATATTTTAAAGAATTTTTCAACAAGCATAACACCCACACAAAACACATAACCAAAGTGTTTTTGCAATACACTGCAAAATTAAAGTAATAATGGCAAATTACAGCCAAATGCACTATACTCAACAACTGTGCTAATGCACAAATACTCAACAAATATTTTACACAATCAAAATATAAATAAAATCACTGTGAAAATAAGATAACATAAAAACAATTAGGAAGTCGTATAGAACTCTGTGCGTAGTTTTATCACTTTGGGCCACTTCCACAATGTAATAGCTGTCAACAAAAATACTGATACAATAATCATTGTCAAAATAGTCGTATATATAATTGCACAATAAAATATAATATTATGCACTATTGGGAAAAAATTAATACACTAAAATGGCTCTTCTACTTCCCTTAACTGTACAGAGTGCCAGACTTTCAACATGGAGAATGTAGCATATATCCAAGCCACTGTCATCCATAGATGGTATATTAAGAGAAGGTATAGACCATTGAGCCAGGGGTATAAACTTTCAATGATTTGAATTTTTTTCTCAATAGCACAAACTTTCACTGAAGTTTAACATAGTGAAAGTGGACCCAACAACCTATATCAAAGGAACAGACTTTACCATTAAAGATTTCTCATGGTAAAACAAAGTTGATTATTTCTACTCTAAAAAAAATATATTTAAGTACATACTTCACAACAATCATACTGAACAATTGAAGAGAGAGTTTATGTCTGGTGATCTCCTCTTTACTTTTTACACACAGTCTGTTCAGTACAGCATTTTTTTTTTATCAGGAATGTGTAGTAAATAAGAATTACTTTTTGATATATTAATACAAAAACACTTCTAACAAATTACAACAGCTACATTTACCTAATAAACGGAAATATTTAGTCAAAATGCAGACTTTGTAAAAAATATAAAATAAATTTATTTTGCGCTGACTAGATTCTGTGAATAAACTCAAAAGCACTTAGCTTCCAGCATATACTTGATGGAATGTTTGAGGGTTGTGTAGTATTTTTTGCGTTCATTTCATTACATGCATAGTTCTAAAGTAACAATTGTCAAATCTTCACAACACTTAAAATACAAAAAATCTATGGTGAACTAGTAAATTTCATTAACATATGCATACTGACATTATGTACAATAAAAAAAAAAAAAAAAAAAAAAATCAGCCATGCTTTAAACATGAGAAAAAACCTCAATTTTTTCTGCAAAGTTGAATACTATCTATTGAGAACACTACATTAAACATCCAACTGGAAACTACTTTCATGAAACTGTACACATACACATATATTTAAAAATACCATAATTTAAACAACCCCCAAAATTTAAAATATAATTTGTATACCTGAGAAGGTATCACCAGACATTTTTATTTTAAAAAATAAGCACACAAATGCTCATCAGCAAAACATTAAAAACAAGTGTAGGCAAAATATGTAATGAAACACACAGAGCTTAATCAAAATAACTCCAACCACAAACAAAATGCAGCAATGTTTTTTAACACTGACATATTTTGAACTTCAAACATTAAAAAACAAATTATCTAATAAAACAAATCAATCTTAAATATATACTTTTAACAAGAAGTTAAAAGCATCTAACAATAATACTGAAATCATGCATCACCTCATTGTTCTATCAAAATTGAGAGAATCGGAAATGAAAGCATCCTCAAATATTTAACACTTCTTTGTTTTTTTTTTTTTTTTTTTTATATTATGAGCCTCTATATTTTTGCCATGATTATTACACAATCTTGGAAGAACTGCTTAGTTTTCTCCTCCAATTAGTTCTTCTATTAAATATAAAAACAAACAATTTGTTTCTTAAAAAGACACACAAAATGCATTCCAATGTATTGAAACCATAGTTTTTACTATTTCATTTATCAATAGGCAAGAAATGGTAACTACTACTGTGGCAAACAATAAAAATCTTGGTAAGTTAACTATAAATAATACTGGTTTGTGATACATAGTCAAGTTGTTATTCACGTTAAGTCCTGTATATTTATCTATGTTCTACTCTAGTACGGCATCAATAAGACCTGTAGTTCAAATTGTCACGGAAGGTCAACTAAAATGTAAGAGATTGTAGTCCTCATATCGGCAGCCTTAGTGCAAGGTGGGCTGGACGACATATAAAGCATTTGGTCTTTCTCTTTGGTTTTCTTTGGGTTTTCTCAGGTGGACTATCAGAAGAGTAACCTTGTAAATATTAAAAGTGTGTGAAAGGGTTGTCATAATAACACTCCATCTGACACCGAGCTTAAATCCTGTTGTTTATTTCTGGCTCATAGCTACAGCAAGGAATGGAGCCATCCACCAGTGCAGTGCCTTTGCGTGGGAATAGAAAATGTGTGCCGAGCCTGCCGGCCAGACTACAATGCAACTTCTTTTTTTCCCAGGGAACTAAAGACAATGAGCTCTGCCTCTTAAGTATAGAAGATGTCATGAGAGTAAGTGGGAATTGTGATATGTGGAAGTTGACAGGAGCGGAAGTGGACTCTGCAATCAGGGTTGACTGTAAGATCATGTATGCAGACTGGAATAAAGGAATCCGATTGATTCATTGTGCGTTATTAATAATTATCATTACATACTTAAAAAAACTTCACTAAAGTAACTTAGTGCAACCAAATCATTGATATACGCACACAAATATTTAGCACAACAGAAAATTGCAGACAAAATGTTCGTCCCTGCCGAACTATTTCAGTTTCTCCAAAAAAACTAATATTAAATTATTCAGTCTAAAAAAAAGCTTCACTTATAATTTCATATGTTATAATAGTGTGCAGCAGAGGCTTCTTTACAGATAGGTGAATAACAATGGGCAATTGGCCGATGCTAAGTCAGCCATCAATGGAACTAAGACTACAGATTACTCTACCAACTATTCTTGAATCATTTAAAGTATTAACCAACTTGCTTTATCTTTGACAACAGAAAGCAAAATATTGACAGAGAGAAAGAAATATGACATATCATGGCACTGAAGAACTTAAATTCCTTTATATTATATATACACACACACATACATATATATATATATATACATATATATATATATATATATATATATATATATATATATATATATATATATAATATATATATATATATATATATATATATAAAAGGATGAATGTGTAAAGAGTACAAATAGGAAAACTGCATCATGTTGAAAACTGCAGAGTATTGGTTCTTTATAACTGAAGGTGATAAACCTTAAAGAAATCATTACAATATGGTACCACACTTTGTAGCAGTGAAACCAAACCAACAAAATAAAATAAATGAAAATAGGCTGTATTTTCCTTATGATTACTTCAACTTTCAATATGGAGTCATGTAAAATGGTGACAACAACGAACTGTCATACTGCAGTACACAAGAGTGCAAACTGAATGTAGGGAGTTGGAGGAAAAACTTTGTACAATGTGTCTTCCGGGAATGATGTCCGACTAGTTGTTCAGGTGGTCAATCAGTGGTCAATGCTGATCAAATCCAAGGTTAAATATATACTGTACATACAACAAAAAATGAAATGTGGCAAACTTTAAAAAAAGCAACAGTAACACAACTCCAGGCAAGCAGTTAGGAAGACAGACTTTGTAGTTTAGAAAAAATCCATCTTAACTTACATTTACAGACTAGCATGGAAATAATAGGTTTGTGGGAAAATTTAATTGGGCACAACTTAAAAATATTATCAAAACAGCCTTGAAAAAATTACTACTGTATTACCAAAATAAATATATTTTGTTACCACACGTTTAGTTTAAGATCTCATTAAAATATTCACTAATACAGTAATAAAGTTATTTTACTATCTATGGTAGGCTTAAAGTGTGTGAAGAATTTGAAAGTCTACATATTTATAATTTACAGTTACATTTATTTTCGACTTTTATATAACCATGTAATAATGTTGAAAAAATACTTTCTTGAACACAAGATTGGAAACCAATATCAACATGTGACAATTAGATGATTTGTAAAGTCTGCTGTTGAATGTACTGGTAAATAATTTAAGAGGAGGTATGTATGCTCACCAACAGTGGTGGATTTAGAAACATATTTTGAGGGGGAAGGCTTATGAGAGTTTTTGGATTGTAAAAAAATACCAGTCATCTCAAAAGTGTGGCTGTTTATCAAAAATAACATACATACAAGTAGGACACATTAAATGTACTTGAATCATTACAGAACAAAACTCAGATTTCCTTGAGGTGACTGGATGTACTCTGACTTCATAATGTTCAACATAATTGGGGGGGGGGGGGGGGGGTTGCCCCACCCCTTTGAATCAGCCACTGCTCACCAACCCCTAAAACAATATTAGAGCATTTCTTCTTCCAACGTAGTGCTCTTTCCCACTTGATTGGACTGAATAATATTTGAGGTGACAATTATACAATCAAATATATTTTCCTAGAGACTAAAATTTCTTTCTTCTGGCTGACGGTACCAACTAATAACAATGATGAACTGACATCATTATGGTTCTGTTTCTATAGTGGCACACCTGTGTCCAAAGTATGTAGACTGGACAGTTAATGCCATGATAGATGAAGCCCACTTCAGTAACTATTACAACTTGTACAAGTGAGAAGTTAGCATGACCTTGATAATATTTCTGAGAAAGAGAAGAGAGAGGAGGCATGCCCGGCAGAAAAACTCAAACTAGTACGAGGTAATCTGTACGGTACACTAAAAAGAAACAGTTAAAGGATAAAAAATAACCACCAACGTAGAATATCAACGGCACATTCTGTTAACGCTGAAAATCACTGGCCAGTATTCTCAACAACATCAGCTATAGTACCGTTTCTGCTTATGACTGCTGATGGTCTCCGAGGATGGTTTTCGGCCAGACACTTTGCACGAGGCTACAACAGATACTGACAACCACTGAGTTTATTGGAACTCTCAAGAACATATAATGCCAGTACAACAGATATTGGTGAAAGTTCAATAAATCTTTTTGAAATTCAGTTCATGGTGCTACATCATCAGAGTATGGTATATTTACTTGAGTACAGCAAAATAACAAACATTAATTGAACGTTTTTGTTAATTTTTTTGTGGAAAGTGAACAAAACTTTTGAAAAACAAATAAATAATGGATGTCTGCTTGTGTAGGACATTGTTTATTTATTTTATTTATTTAGATCACACAAGGGACTCATTTTATAAAAAAACAGCTCAAAATTTGGTGCAACGAGTATTACTGCTCCTAGAGAGAAACAAAATTATTTACAAAAATTGTGTATGGAAATAAATATTTGATTCATTAATAAATTCTGAGTCTGTGTGGGATGAGACTCGTACAATGTCGGTAAATGTTTCACACTATACTTGACATGACGTTCATGACTACAATTATTTCACTGCTGATTTTTAGGTGTTAGAAAGTATTGATGCAAGTTCTTAATTAAAGGTTAGAGTTAGGGCATAGCAGACAAGGTTATGTACATGTCTACAGCTGCCAGTCGTTTCAAAACTATCAAATCACGGAAGAAGACGAAATATTTACATATTACTGGTATCGTTCAGGTATTGTTTGTGAATACTGGCTGACCATTAGTGGTTTTAATGATTTTCAGCAAAAACAGACTGTGCCGCAAGTATGCTACAGACTTTTGTAAGTGTATCCACTTATTATTATAATTTTGTAGTGAGTAAATACACCTAAATGATGTACAAAAAATTTGATTTTCAAGGTTTCAATAAATTTTTTGCAGCATTGCTGTTAACTTACATTATACCCGAGACAGAATTATAGGTCGTACTGCTCTAATTACTTACTGCATAAAATACCATACAGTACTTTTTATCACTCATTTTTATAACTATACATCTGACAAAATCATATAGGCGAAGTAGTGGTGATTCTAGAGAGCTATGATATGACTGCTGATTGAGGTTGTGACATGACTGTATTAAAATTAAAATGTATTGTTATTTATTTTGAACTGCTGCAGCTATGTGAGGGGAGAGATGTGTTATCTATTCATCCACTGTAACTTATTTGTGTATTTCTGAAGGTGACTAAGATTGGGGAATAAAAGGTTCACATTTATCTCTTTTATTTGTCAGTCTTCAAATTCAGTCAGGATAAACATGATGATGATGATGATGATGATGATATAACCTGGTGGCCGAGTGGCAAGACGTAGCTCTGTTGGGTTATTTTATTTGGTGTAAACAGGACAACAGGTGTGTTCTAGATTGGACAAGTCGTGGCAATTTCTGATGTGTATGTGTGTGTGTATCAGGCAGGTGTTGTGACATGGACAGTAACAGCAGTGACAGGGTGAGGTTTTGAGGATTTCCGATAGTCTGGATGCTTACGATCGGCTGAGATATAACTGCATAGTAGGCTTTAGGGCCAAGAACGTAGGTCCCGCCATTTTTGTTGAAGAAATTATTGAGAGCTACAGTTACTGGAGGAACAGTAGTCAGCTGTGTAGTGTGGCAAAGTATCGGAAATAAAACAACAAAGAGATTCCAGGACTCTCTTTTCAACTGTTTTACTCCCTACAGCTTTCCTAATATCAATTAAAGGTAGCTGAGCACATTAGGTATCAAATCTGATTGAATGGCCTGGAGACCACAGATGAAAGTTGAGTGGTATGAGGAGAGTACCACTAACCTTTAGCAACGTGATAGATCTTAGCTCTGAGCTGACCCATCACAAGGCATGACATTGTACATTACTTACAAAGCAAAAGGTAAATGTAAACTGCTTACTAATATTAGCTATTCATTATTATAATGAATGTACACACTAATACTGAGCTATAAAAAAATACGAAGCTATTAAGAATACACTTAATTTATTCAATGTAAAGTGAAGCTCCATAGAAGGGCTCAAGTCCTATAAAACTTCCATCTTTGAGGATTCTCTGTAGGGCTGAAAGGGATTTATGTAATCCTAAGCCAGGAAAGGCCAACCCTGTGCCCACAGGCCAAACACTGGTTCGCAACTATATTTTCAAATGGTCCGCCAAAAGCTGAAGCATTTGCAATATATGTACATATTTCAAAGTTATTTACACTGACAATAAAAATATTTCAATAACAATTTCATATTTGGCAATGCTCCCATTCTACACACAGCGGAGAGTGTGTTCAAACTTCAAAGAGGATAATGAACTGTGAATACACCGCAAATAAATATTTTATAAAATAACTGTCTGTTATAGTACTATACAAGAAATTACATAAATGTTGGGCTCATATAATGTAGTCAATGAAAAAGTTATGCCTGTGATATGATTTGGTTCAACTTTTTGGCCATAGCTCCGAAAAGGTTGGCAGCATATGTCCTAAGCTAATAAAATATGTAATGAAAACATAGATAAGGTGGGAAACTGTCACTAGGCTAATAATTACTAAAACATCTAGACAGTGATGCACTAGTACTTACAGAATCATACTTGCATGTGGGAGAACACAAAAAACAGATGGGCAATACATATTTCGAGCAGTTGCATGGCTTGGCCAGAGAAATGTTGCAACCGTACAAAATATTTGTGTTTTATGTTCTACCTGCAAGTAGTTTTGTTAGCATTTTTGCATCTCTGTCTACACGCTTTAGACAATATGTAATGAGTTGTTATTCTTCATAAGCTGCAAAGAGAAGTTATTATACAATGTAGTAGAACACATACAGATTACACTAAAGATACATCTTGAAGACATAAATTAACATCCAATGTGCATGTGTACAAAAACCGGAATTCTGGGTTACGAGTTTCAAGCTTCTTTGGCTTACAGAATCAAATTTGATTTGGCATGAAAATAAAATAATACTACTGTACATATCATTTATGAAGAATAAAACATTGCTGCACTTCTTATTCAATACATGCAACCGAAGAAATCTAGTACAAATATTGTTATATTTTGCTACACTGGTTGCATACAGTAATCCAAGCACAATTAGTCTAAGTCAAATATTGTCAGAATACTGTCAATAAAATGTTTTGTTTAGGAAAAAAAAAACAGGTTACTAAAACACTATTCACATTTTGTATATAGGTGTAATACTGCAAGTCAAACTTTCATAAATGCACATTTTGTTTTTGACTAATGGCAACGAAAATTGTACCTATAGTACATTACAATTATTTAAAATAAATTAACTACCCACTGTTATTTTATTTAAAATAATTGCACACAACTAAATGTAATACTTTCAGTGCCATTTTGGCAACAGTTGCATTTCTAAAAGGTCATATTTAACTTGCTACACCTATAGACATATATAGTTGTTTTTGATAGAGGAAAGTGCTAAGACAAACACAAACTACTATTCCGAATTTTGGGCCATATTAAAATACCTATCTTTTGAGCATAAACATGATAATATTTGACAATATTCGACTATACTTAAACATTTTCAATATCTGACCCCATGGGTAAAAATAAACAATAGACAACTTCCGCCTAATTTCAGTCAGGAGGAGGGAAGAAATACAGAAGCACCATAGTCCCAACAAAGAAGGTGAGGCACAGAAAAGACACTATGCCATCCCGGGTGGAGCGGCTGTGCACTTTCCAACCCTCGAGCGCAACTAGCTTCGCGACGGTGTGACCCACTGCACACGCTCTGAACTCCCCGACAATATCATCGCAAGAACACAAGTCCTCCTGCAAAACCAAGAGAGAGGACACCAGTCAGTTACTGCCACCCACCTGCTTACTCCTGCATTACGTTACCTATGTTATCTACCTTAAAATGCACCACTTTTTTTTCCTGACCTCAAATTATTTTTTCTTAGTAGATTCAGCTTATTACTTTACACTCCCTAACATGGAAATATTGAGTAGTTAAAAACAAAAGTATTACAAGTACAACCCCAAATTCTTATTTAATTCAAGACTGTAACATAAAAATACAGTAATCCAGCACCAGAAGTTTAGTTTAAATATCCAAAGCAGAATACTGTACATTGCTACCCCTTGAAGAGTATATAAGTACCTGCATACGGTATGTATATAACTAAAAATGAAAATTCATCTTTTTTTTAAATTTTGCAAGAACTAAAAAATGCACCTTGTTTATCTTGTTTTTCTTGTGTGTTAATTTACTGAAGTTCTATTTTTTTTTTTTAATTTCCTTGATTTTGCCTTTTATTCTGTATAAGTGACAAATTAGAGTTGTCACAATGTTGCTGAAATTATTTGCTGAATTCATTTTACTACAATTTTGTATTCAAGTTTTACTTTGTTTTATTATTCATATGTTGAAGTCCAGCTTACTACCAGGCCTACCTTCATTACATGCGGGTTCAGTTACACTAAAACTGGACAAATATCAGTAGGCTGGCTGCCTGCAGGCAGCCGTTCTGTCTGTCCTTAAGTTACAGCAGTCTGTATTAGCATGTAATTAAGGCCACTTGGTTTCCATTTACACTGTTTTTCTAATATTATACATAAACTCCAAGAGGAAGGAGATATTATAAAACTGTTACACAGATTTGATGAAAATTGTTTTTAATATGTATCATAATTTTTCTTCGATTATTTGGACGGTTATCAAATGAAATAAATTGATAATCAACCAAAAATTATAAATTTTGGTTTGGAAAAAATTAGGCTAAATAGTAAAAACTATTTCCAATGAATCTGTCATGTCTGAACTACTCAGCATACTTTTATTCGGATCACCACGACAATTATTTTTAGCATTTTTACAAGACTTCCATTGAAGAATTCAGAGCAATATGACGTGTTTTGGTGATTCTATCACTTTGCTGTAGGAATAGGTTGGAGAGAACATTAAAAGTCAAAGGTTTTATTCTACCCTCTCTGGCAAGTACTATTTGTCCTCAACGAGTAATATGTTTCTCCATCTGCCACTTATACTGCAAGTCATCTATTTTTCAGCTACAGTACATATTTATTCAAATACATAGTACGTAATTAAAATTTCTATAGCATAATAAATTCGGTTTACATAAAATTTAAAGATGAATGTTATGTGAGAGCACCTATACTTTCTTTCCGCCTTTAAATGTTATGTGATGCAGTAATATTTTTCTTTAGAAATATATTTATCAAAGAAAATTTAGCTACTCAA
This sequence comes from Medauroidea extradentata, assembly GCA_003012365.1. Classification (NCBI taxonomy): domain Eukaryota; kingdom Metazoa; phylum Arthropoda; class Insecta; order Phasmatodea; family Phasmatidae; genus Medauroidea; species Medauroidea extradentata. The sequence continues at coordinate 48,638 of PNEQ01092170.1, forward strand.
ACAATACATTAATCAAAGAATAACTCAAACAAGGAGTAAACCTATGTATTTTCTCTTAAAATATGAGTGCTTTAATTTTCTAGCTGAACTATGTTTCAGGTTTACTAAATGTGTTGTGTACATATCAGCTTGTAGCTTTGAAACCAGCCTCTCTAAATTGATCTGTAATTCTTGTTATTTCGAATTTTGGGAATTACTGTGTCCTTTTGGTAGCTCAGTTATATTAATAATTTAATATGATGCTGTAATACCTAATTGGTAAGTGTGCCAACATGTATTTATGTAACAGTATGTTACTGCAGGTGCTTCTATAGTAGGTGATATGTTGTGTGACATACAAGTTAATTTTGGAAAACATATTTAAATTATTATTTTTATGCATCATGAAGTCCTACGAATAGAGGTCAACAAATATATTTCTTAAGCAGTGAGAATTATTATTAATATCAAGATTTACATCTTTATAGCACAATACAACATGCCAATCAGAGAGACTTTTAAATAAATTACTACAAGGTTCCAGTTGGCCATATTAACTCGAATGTTGTGCTTATTAAATGTAGTGTATGTTAAAGAATGGACACGAAAGACATTCAGCAGTTTTGGCTGCAACAAGTTAATGAAATATTATTCACAACCCATCCAGTTCTGAACGTCAAATTATTACAAAGGTACATTTAATAGCAAAAGTACATACTACATTTTAAGAAATAAAATGTACTTTCCAAACTTTAGGATACTTAAATGACATTTATTACGATCCCCTTTATCCTAACCACGACCCAAAGCTTAAATGCCATGATTTTTCATTTATTTCAAACAATTGCAAATAACTCAAATATTTTTTACCCAAATTCTTTGAAAACATATGAGACTGTGTACAGTCATACGATACACAATTCTGTCACAGCATTTTTAAAAGTAATGTACCGTTTGCTAGTAAAAAATTATTTTGCTTCATTTTGGTTTATTTTGAAAACACAATATGTGAAATTTCAGGGGCAGAAATCAAAAAATCCAGTCTGTGTATTGCAACAGAAAAATTCAAATACAAACGATGGTATATAAGTGTTAAAACTGTAAGAATGAATTTTTGATAATTGTATTAATTTGCGTTAAATAAAATATTTTCGAAACCACTGCCAAACTAAAGAGCAAGGCCGAAAGTGTCGAACACCTAAATCAAGCTACCAGATTTTCCAAGGTGCAATTTTAAAATTAAAATACAAGACAAACTTCAGTATTTAAAATGGACTTTGGGATGCTTTCAAAATAACATAAATAACTGCTAGTTTCTTAAATTTGTGAAATTACTTCCATTTGTTAGCTTCATCATCATCAACATCTACATTACAAATGAGTATCAACAAAGTTGTGAAATTGTTTTCTTCAACAGAGTTGATAAATTGTGTTAATCACAAAATTTGAAAAGTAGTAATGCCCAATTCAAATGAAGAATATCTAATGGCCCAAATACATTTTAAAAGACACTGAGGACATACTTCTGCAAAGGCATAATGCATCTAGTGTGAAAAACAGAATAAAGAAGTATAAATAATGGTTGGTATATCTACCTCCGCTAATCCTGTTAGAACCATTTTGTAATGTTTAAAAAGCAAAGAAATTTTACTGTAGATGGGCTCAGATTTTTCACCTTAACAAAGGCAAAACAAAAATTTTAAATTTAATTTTAACTAGTTACATAATCTTTAATATCACGTAACAATATCATAACTAAGTAGCACATAAAAAATATTTGTTTGCTTTACATTACTGTGTTAATAAAATTCAAGACATGAATAAAATTTCTTAGTAACTTTAGAACTGTGTATAAAACTGTTCCTAATGTAGACTTACTTGTCAAAATAATTACGCACGCTGATTTGAAATATGGCAGACAAATCACAGAACGAGCTAAAGTGTAAGGTGACAGTAAGCTGAGCAACAACCACATGCAGAGTAAAACAACCGACAGAAACCCAATCCATAAGAGACATTGAGAAAACTGTTGCTCGCAGACCACAGCACAAAAAGCAGGTACCTGCAGAATACAAGCTGTTTTAAATCTAATTTCTAGACTAAGAGGCTTAAATTGTAGTATTGGGACATCCAGTGCTCTGTATTTCTTTCTCCTAACACTATGGGCTACTTCTAGATTTCATGTTGTAGGCTAAATTACTAACTAGTTGTCTCATTTGTACAAGAAAATATTTAATATGATCAGCTTCAATAAGAGTAAGGCTGTGCAGTGCATGCTTCTGGAAACTTACCGATTGTACCTTTATGTATTACAGCAATACTATAATACATACAATGTCATCCTGACAATGACTGATTATAAGCAAACCGTACATTTTTGTGATTTGGAATAAAGTAACCAATTTTTAAAGTTATTGCCTACTTTATATTTTCAACCAGCTCATATATTTTACGTAAATATATACACTGCCATTGCCACATGTTTTTATTTACCTAGTCTTGTACAATGATTACATCTAAATTCTACAACTCATTTCACTGTCATGTACAATATCTGCTCAATAAATACACAAATGATGAATACCAGCTAATATAAATACCTGTGAAATAACTTCTAAACAAGACAGGTTTCTTTATATCAGTTCCTTAATTTATGTTCGCCACTTCCTCACTGGTCTGTTCTATGGTGCTAAGATATATAATTATTTGTATGCAGTTTGTCAATAAAATGTTAACAATTTAGTAAGCAAAATGGCTATACATTATTAAAAAATTTTAATGTAATATTGTCGCTGCAGCAAACAATGGCAAATGCCTTAAAAACATCTGTGAATAGTATATTGACGTCTTATATATGAAGCAGGACTACACATATCTTCAGACCCATACCAACACAAACACACTACACAACTAAACAAACATTCAGGAAACTACCAATATATTTAAATAGGTTGTTAATTAAAAAAAATTAAACTTTGTCTACAACATTTTTGATACTTGGTTTTTATACTAAAATAGTGTCTGAAAAAAAAAAAATCTATAACTTTACATTATTTGACAAAGTACCTATTAATTAACATTTTACTATGACACTTCTGCAAGTGTGATAAAACTACCATTTTTTACTGTACAAAGTACAACAGTCTGTACTTATATAGTGCTTTGTCACAAATCTAGTTCACACCATCCCTCAATTTAATTATGAATTGTGATGCTGACTGCAAGCAAGAGCAGTGGTTGAGCTAGCGACAGAAAGTGTCTGAACTGGAGACGTCGCTTCATGTTTGCGCGTGCAAGTTGAATTATGTGATGAGTAGGAACCTAAATATGTTGATAAAATGTACATAAACTACATAAAATACAAAAATGTCTATAGTCATTAAAGCTACAATTGTTGCACTTAAGTATAAAAGATATATGAAACTACAAACGGTAATTTACTGCAAACCACAAGAGAAGTAAGGCAACCATTGTTAAGGCCATATTACACGGTACCTGCTACCATAGCAGCTCACCTACCAGGCATTTATAAAGGCTGCCATACAAGCCACTAAAACAGCTGCTATACAGGCTGGTCAGGCATATTGCTATTACATTATGCTAGCTAGCATCACTGGAGGGAAGCGATCAAAGACGATACAAGCAACGTTGATGCGCATAGAAATGGCAGACACTTTGGAGGTTTCAGATGCATATGTTAATTTTTTTGGTAAACAAATGATATGGGAATGATATTTATATGCAAAATGAAACTTTGTCTCAGTATCAATAACCTCAAAAACTTATAAATACTGAATATTCACTAATAAGAACACAGTAAACACAATTTTCAACACTCTAGAGACGAGTATGCTATAACTAAAGTAATCAACATAAAGGCTGTATGTGCTGAGTGATTTACTGGTAGCGTACTTGCTCCATGTCATGGAAATTTTTTCAGTTTGGGGTTCAAATCTCAACCAGTTGGGGAAACATTTTTTTTAAACCTATTCATACAATCTGTAATTGTTTCATACTAATTTAAATAAGTCAAAAGATATTATTTGTACCATAAATGTGTATAAATGCAATATCTAAGCTTATACTGATAGCAAGTTGACCTTACGTGTATAACAGCACACTAACGTAATTTTCTACACACATGCATCACATATTTTAACAATTCGTCATTACTTGTTGAAAAGGTAATTTATTTCATTCATATCGTATTTATTAACTTCAAACTTCCTAAAATCAAAATGTGTAAGTGATAAGTAAAACTAATATAAAATAGTAACTGTTTGTTGGTCTGAAATTATTTATGCAATACATTTATTTCTTGAAGAAGAATATACAATTTACATTAAAAGTTAATAAACAAAAAGTAAATAATAAATAAAAAATATTGCAGAGTTTCGAACGTACGCAGCTCAAAAACATAACTTATACACCCGACGCTGTAGCCACTATACCAACAGGACCATTCGTGTTAAGAGTTAAATAATAGCTAACTAAAGTTTTACTTGTTTTTGAAATAATTTTTGTTGTACTGGTATAATTTCAAGTTTTTAGAATAAGTTGAAACACTTCTTAAAATAAATACGTAGCACTGGAATTAAAATAAATTTTGTTTTAGCGTTCGAGTGATTTTCAACCTCATGAACCCTATTTTATGCTGTGATGACAACACACTTTTGACTTCCTTGTTATATTTAATGAAGTTGTAGCATGGAGCATTCCACGCTCTGATGCTGCAACGTGATTGGTCTGTTATGAAAACCGGTAATCAAAAACTGCACGCTTTGTAACTAAATAATTTCTTTATCTTTTATATTATAAGGTTAAATATTAAATTGAAATCATCAATCAAAATAACCTAAAATTAATCTAAAATTTACAGGCACAATAATATCAATAATATTATTTAGTGCAATATCATATTGTAAACGTTCCTGCATTTAATCTTACAATAGCATGGGATTGCAAAAATAATATACACAAGACCTATTTTTCAACCAAGAAGCTTAACGTATGTTTTTTTTATAAATTTGCTCATCTTACTATATATGTATTTGGGCAGTTACATCAATGTATGATCAAAATATTTAATTTTTCAGAAACACATGGTAAAATTAAGATGAGAAAAAGAACAATTGTAACTATAAGTTCTGCTACTATTGCTCATGAGATTAACCAAGAGACAACCAAGTGTTAAAAACTGTAAAACCTGCCCAAAATAACTAACATAATACTAGTTTTGAAAAAATAAGACATAATCAAAATTCAACTACATACAAGAACAGTTAAAAGTGAAAATCTTAAGAATATTTCCTTGTATACTAGGTGAACCTGTTGTAGCGTTGCAGGATTTAGCTATTTCTATTTTATTTTGACTGTGGTTATGTGTGTATTTCTTTTCTAAATTGTTGTGTAAGGTTTTCTAAAACGGGATTTGTTTTGATATATGATTCCGATTTTTAAGAGATTGTGTATCTTTTTATTACATAAGAAACTAATAGAGGCTTCTAAGAACATTAGAAAGTTGCAGGAAGGTTAGTCTACATTTAAAGTGACAGTTTGTCATTCCCACAATATGGAAGTATTGATGTTTGCGCTATGAATTTCGTAACCGGTTACACAATGTCCTGATTGGACTAGAGATATGATGTGACTCTACAGACTGTTTAAGAAGCATCGTGTTCACAGTAGTTTCAAACAAACCCTATGGCAAGGTAGATTATGGTGCAGACTTGCAAAGATAATGGAATTTTCATATAAGTAAGCTTTTGCAGAAACAAGATTGCGGTAATGCCTTTTCGGGCCACAGGACAACGGTATTCCAGTTTTCATTGTGCTGTTTTTTATAACTTAATGACGCTACTTTTGGGTTCGAAAACTTTTGTTTGCTGAGTAAAGAATGTTACGGTCATGTACAGTGCTTTCGGTAATAAATATTGATTAAAATGAAATTGCATACTTTGTTACTTTTAAATAGCCAGGAGCACAATAACTGTCCTTTATTCTATTTATCATATCAACCAGAACTTGGGATAGGTAAATGGCAAGTGTTTTTGTACGAAACTTTTCACTGAGAGATCTTCAGTCATCCGGGAGCTTAATATTACACTACATCTATCACAAATTACTTGTAGAGCAAAATATCTGCCCCAAAAACATAGGCTATATTTGTATAAAAAAATTTAAATACTCAATTAATATTTAATAAGTCAATGCATCACCCAAGCAACACACACCAAAAGAAATTTGCATAACCAAAAATGCAAACATAACACAAAGTTGCAGAAACGAATGCACATACATACATACATGCAGATACTGTATGATGTAAGCAGCAAAAGTATGCACGTACACATAAGCACAAAAATATGCTGAAGCAATGTTTTTTAGAATAGTCATTCACAAAACAAAGAAACTGTATGTTCAAACATATAACTACAGTACATTTTTTCCTTAAAAATGTTATTAAACCCACTAGGGTTTCTTGAACAAATGTGTTGAATAGAAACACAAAATTTATAATGGTACCACACATTGTACCCAGCATTGCAGGGCTAAGTTTTTTTAAGTTTTTAGTGCTGATGAGGTGTGACTTGATGTGAGTATGGAGCAACACCGAAATGAAGGAGCTGGGGAAACAGTATACCTCAGAGAAATCCTGCCGAACAATGCATCATCCAGCATGATTTCCACATGCTGGAGCAGGTGGGAAACAAAGGTTTTTGCCAGTTGCCTACCCTCACAAGTCTCACCTTGTTGCATAGATGAGAATCAAAGATTCAAGTATTTAAGAGCTGTCCTGTCGGAACAGAAAGAACCGCCACCTAAAGCTGTGCAATGCGTCAAACGTGGCATTGACATGTTATGCATGTCGTGTGTCAATATTAATATGGAAAGATGTTCGACACATCTAGAGCCAACATGTCGAGAGCTGACATCACGTCAACGGACAACATATTGAGTGCCTAAAGGAGCATTTTGGGGACAATGGAGATACAACTTTGACACTTCAGGGGCAGCTTACTCCACAGTTGCAACTACACTTATCTGCATCTTCTTCTTGTAGCCTTACTCTGTGAAATACAAGATGTCGTTTAAGCTATTTTGTAAAACGGGTAACATAGCCATTTGTGAAAACTTTGATGGACAAACCTTAGGCTTTAAAAAACTTGTGTTGCCAGTAGACAGTATTTAAATTTTTTAATTGGGCTTGGAACCATATTACATCCTGTACATTCCACAATATGGTATTCCTGCAATGTTCATTACTTGCACTATAGTTTAAAAAGATAGAACTTAAAAGTGTTATTTTTTATACTGCGTAATGCCTGCGAAAAGGAAAAATATGCATTTTAGGAACATATATATAAAAAAAGGGTTTGGTTTATTAAAGACAGCACATATGAAAATCACACAGGACAAGTGCAGCTGCATAGTAAATAAAGCAAACAATATATAACCTACAAATGAAAATATAGGTAAACTTGAAGTGGTTAAAGATGATCTAAGGAATACATAAATTGAAATGACAGTGCATTGCTGAAATGTTATCTGAATGAAAGCACAGCTTATGTTAGCCAAATGTGCATGCTATGCTGACACTAGTCTGAACATCAACACAGTTCTCTTCGATTTCACCAACCTAGCAAAGTATAGTATTCCCAACACTCCCGGACAAATATCCAGCAAGCATTAAATGTGCGTGTGGAGTGAATATTTTTCCTACAACAGCAACTTCAAAATGTTTAATGAATTTTGGAATTCTGGACAGTCATAGCATGCACAAAAAATATTAAGGGATTGTTTTATAATATTTATCATGAAGTAATTTCTAATAATCTTTACCTTATTTACATTGCAAAACTGTGATCAGCTGAACCTGTCAATAAATCCACATACATAGTGCTTAATTTACAGTAGTTAATATAGCTACCCAATTATATATGTAAACCTCTCCTGTTTATGCATTGCTAATAATGATTAATAAATCAGAAATAAATTCATATCCTATTTCCTAGTCATTGTTTGCTATTATAATTACTTAAAAAGTTTCACAGTATTACGAAATAGCAGAACTGCCTGGCGTGGAAAATAATGAGCAATATACACAGAAGCTCAGTTTATCACACAACTATGATAAATTTTCCAGGTTTGTGGGGTCTTACTTGTCTACAACCCAATGAGATTCATGAACTTCTTCATACCAACAAACTTGGCAACAAGCATCACTATAATTTTACCAAACAACTCGTAACATATTAGTTAGTCCCCACAGAAACTTCAGTTTTAAGAAATGTGGACTGGATAGTTTTCTGGAAACTGCAAGGTTGAAACTTTGGTTCAACATACTTTGCATGTGAAGTACGAATCATTGATGACATTGAAGTATAGAGAATTTATACAAATTAGGCATAAGGCTCAATTTTTCAGACAAAATATATCAAAATATATTGAAGATAGCTATTTTCTTTGCAGTTTTCATTGCGTAACTTGCAACTAACTAATTTTTCTGTAAAACTGTACAGTTAATTAACATAAAAGAATAAATCCAACAGACAAACATTATACTACGTGTTCTTAGTTTTATCTCTGCAACAATCAATTCAACATTTCTTACAGATGTTATAATTATGCATGTACCTACATTACAAGTTTGATTCCACATATGTGTGCATCAGCATGCACAAAAATATTTCAAACGCACCAGGATTGCTGCGTGTGCCTATTCACGGTGGTTTTATTCCTTGTACAGTATTCGCTAAACATGTTGCAATGATTATCCAAGTCTGGTGCTGTTTGTTCTGGTAGAAGCACATTCAACAACAAACAGAATGAAAGGAAACAAGGATTTCACGCCTAATATTACATAGCTTGAAAATTTTGTGTAAAGATACAATCTGCCCTGCACGAAAAGAAAACATTATGCACTAGCGCCAATGCAAAAGCAGTAGTTAAATTTTAAACTCTTTTTCCATGACAATATTTCTTTAATAAATATAAATTTGAATGCTCGTTGTTTTAAAAGAGTGACTGCAAGTTGAGAAGGATATGCCGTTACTCCGTTTCCCTGTATTATTATTTGCAACAAGTTAACTGCATCTCATCTCCTTAAACCCCACAACACTACCTGACCACTTCAATGACATTATAATGGTAGCATACTTACGAATTACCGGTACTGTCTTTGTAAGCAGTGTACTTGAAGATTGAAAAGTACTCTTGCCTGAAGTATCATATCAATCACGGGTGCCATTTGCAGGGTGTGCACCCAACACTTAAACTAAAGTCTGTGACTTTTCAATGGCTTATAGTGACAGGCTTTTTAGGCACAGCAAAAGGCAGTTAGACTAATCATATTTTTAACACAATGCAGGGAACAAGCAGACGGTAAACAAATACACTTACACATGGGACGCAAACATTTCTTCGTGCGGAAGTACGGTCACGGCGTTCCGCCGGTTAGGTCAGCTTCATTAGGCAGCAAGAGAAAGAACAATGAAGTCTATTGTTCAGCAGTGGTTGGTTATCAATGCACCAGTGGCCAGAGACTACATGTACTAGGGTGTAGTGGGAAGTTTGAAAATTTGCAGAGTATTTATTTAATTTTTTAGGCCAGATGGCTATCTGATTTGGTTACATAGTGATGTGCCAGTGCTCAGTATCGTAACTTAGCACTGTTGTTAGAATATGGTTGAGCCCTCACCACTCTGGTTGTGTATCAGTAGTCGAAATTTACTTTGCATGATGTTGCAGGTGATGTAACTGGCTAATTATACAAATTATAGTAGATAGTAGCACCAGCTATTACTTGTTTGGCCATTTATTCTCTGTCTAAGAATGTTGGTGGTAAGGCCTACATATTCTGCATTTCAGTGGGGACACTGTAGCAGATAGGTACGGTTTCAGTTGCACAGTTGTAACTGCCTTGAATGGGATACGTTTGGTTTGTAAGCCTGCTACTGAAAGATGTACATCCAAATTTTACTACACAAATTATAAAAAAATTTAAGAAATTTGCCTACAATAAAGTAATTTTACATTCACTGTCATTAATTTCTTCTACTTTTCTTCAAGTTCAAGTTACAGGAATTCTATTACACTACTCCTGTTAAAATATTACAATAATCTCACGAGACAAGTAACTCGCACCATTCTGTATTTCTAACAGCAACAGCACTCCAGTGAATTACATCTGCAGGTCCCCGTAGTCATCTGTGCATGCCCTCAGTTTGAGGATGTATGTGTGTAGTCATGTGTGTATGGCATCTGTGCATGCCCTCAGTTTGAGGATGTATGTGTGTAGTCATCTGTGTATGGCATCTGTGCATGCCCTCAGTTTGAGGATGTTATGTGTGTAGTCATGTGCATGCATGTGCAGTACGAAGCAGGGATGTGTTTATGTAACAAATCTTATCTAGCTGCAGCATCATAAAATTAATTTCGACCATGTTAGGAATGTGTAGAAGAGGGGGGATGAGCAAGTAGGGTACAAACATTAAATAAAGTAAGGTGCATCATGCATATAACATTTATACACAACACTAGTAGGCTTAAAGTTATGAAAATTGATGTTCTCAGAATAAGTTTTTAGTGGTAATAATATCTACTAGGTAGTATAGAGAATATTTAGGTTTTTTTAAACAACCATACATACTATCTAATGTGCTACAAAAATGCAAGGTCACCAGCTATGTTAAGTACAGGCAACTTGCAGACTGCAAAACAGTATGCCAGCTAAGAGTGTTGAGGTGCGGGAAAGTGTGGAGGAGAGTGATGAGTGAAAAATAGTTGACCTACATATGCTGTGTTTCAAAGTAATGAGCATAAAGGCAAATGCCAAGCAGACAGATATCAAAGCATTACACGAGAAGGGGAAAAAAAAGTGACATTGACATTTTGTTGTTATTTCTAAGTACAAATGATGTAATGCTGATATTAAAAAATGATTAAAGACACAGAGCATGCCTTAATAATTACTGCATTATGAAGCAGTAAACTGATATAGGCCATTCGGAATAAAGTGAGCACTAAAGATTTAACCTCTGAAAAAAATCACTAGCCGTTACTGCATATACATCACAACTAACAAGAGTTACTTTACTGCTTGTATGGTTGGTAGCGATTTATTGTACATAGTTCCGTGTATTTTCCTATTTGAATACAACATTAGTGAAAGAACATATGACGAACTCGACCTGTCTGTATTTAATACACTTCAAAATATTTACTTATGATCTTATTGACATTCATACATACATTATAATTAGACTTGATTGGCGCGAGAATTATGTGACGCTATCATCGACCTCGACTCGCCGTGGCCGTTTTCGCTTGCTCCGTGCTTCAGACAGTTCAAAACTCCACCAACAGGTGGCATCAGAGTTAGGTTCTCGCCGCCAAGCTGCATATTAGGTTGCATAATTTGGTGCGTTTGCCCATTTTGAGTATATACACATTCAAAAGTATTGGAAATTACTTTGAGTATCATTGCCGAAATGATGTAAAACCATCGGTAATCTGTATATTATGTTTTACGTATATACGTATATTATGTTTTACGTATATACGTATATTATGTTTTACGTATATACGTATATTATGTTTTACGTATATACGTATATTACGTTTTACTTTTTATTTCACATGTTAAGAAAATACGTTAATTATTGTTTCTGAAGTGCGTCGTCGTTGTTCGTGGCAGTAGAACTGAACGAAACT
>PNEQ01092171.1:0-25911 GCA_003012365.1 Medauroidea extradentata
TGACTTGTCTGTAGAAGTCATTATTTTTCCTATCATATGAATTCTGTTTAAATATACTTCTTATGACTTCTACAGGCGTTTGGTTTCCATTTGGTCAGTAGCTCTAGTAATAGAGATATTGGTTGGCTTTTTCCTATATTATCTCATCCTTTATTAAAGTGAAAGAAAAGGTTTCACAATATTTTTTTCTTTACAATATACATCGTATTAGAATACGAAGTAGGCCGACGTAACTGTTTGGTGTACTGAATATACTACTGGAACATTATGTGTTAAACATGTTAATTTTGGACAAGAATGATCGAGTATTATAAACTGCCCCATTGCATTGACCAGAGCATACTGTATCTTGGGAATAAGTTGCGATATAATAATTGGCACTGTACGATGAGGAAGCCCTTGAGGTAAAATCAGATCTTTTGTGGTCGAAGACGTACGTTCCCCCTCCCCCACGCCTTCTCTGTGAGACGTCGGCGGAAGCACAAAGTAGGATGGACGAGGTGAAGAGAAGAAAGGAAGCGGGAGAAAAGGGAACGTGGTGATTGGAGAAAATTGTGAAAGAGGGCGTCTTCTAAGGAGCAAGCAAGTGGAAGAGACCTACTCTGGTGCGTTATTATGTATTGACGAGGCGTGGAGAGAGAAATAACACAGAGAGAGCGCGGGAAAGAAATAGACAGCAGTCGAGAAATGGGCGGAAAGTGACGACGGCAGGAATCAGGAAAATTCCACTCTGCTGGGAGCCAATTTCACGTTACACGCGATGTTTTGAGTCGGCGACGAAAGCACGGTCGATACATTGAAATTGAAATGATAAAAAAAAAACGAAAGCGTGTCTGTATATGCATCATTGCAATTTGCGAGCAATGCGTGGGCTCCCTTTGCAAATTCCTGCTGAGAAGTAAGAGACATTTTTGACATTTTTCCGATGCCCAACTCCTGTGACGTGATCCGACGTCAGCACCTTTAGTTTTGCACTATGCTATTTATGCTCACAATATGTAACAACTTATTTCCGTACTGTTAGTTAAGTGCAGCACTTACAAATCTGTACTTGAAATTTAAAACCTTGTTACCGTTAATTGGTAAATTCCACAATACTGGATGTAAGAATTTTAATAGCCGTGGTCGCTATAGACTTACGTTAAGAAACGTTCCGATTACATTAAGAACAGAGGCATTATTTTATCACCAGTTTTTAATGTGACCAGGCCATTGTTATCGACATCATTAGGATTATCAGTTTATTTTAATTTCGTGTGTTTGTATTTTCACCTTTTTTTAGCTAAATGTATTTGTTATTCTAATTGAGCAGTAAAGTAAATTCGGAACTATACGCTTAAAAATATGTCACTAAATAAGTAGTTTCTAGAATGTACTCTTAAGTGACTATTACAAAAAATCATGGTAGCCTATGTAACTTTCGCCCAACCAGCTTCTCGTTCCCCACTTTTTTTCCCACTTCCGGACTGAACTTTGCTACAGGCTTTCCACCTATGAAATTATATGGTTAGTGCTATAAGTCCGATGATGAAAATGGATCGGCGAGAATCTTGTACGCAATTCAGTGTTTGGATCATTGCTGCGATGTGACATTTGTTACGGTCTTCAAGGTCGTACATTTATCTCCATCAGTTCTGAGCCTCTAACGCGCAGGTTTGGTAACTGACCACTGAACCAGTTACCTAAAAATGTAAACTTTCCGTGCAGTGATATTAATAAATACAGTATTACTCGCGGTCTCTCTGCCTGAATTTTTTACCTGACAAAATTCACAAACTTGCACCGATCATTTAAGTCACTTGTTTTTGGTTGAAATAATTTTACACCAACTTGTTTGAGTAACTTGCATGCACATATATATAGTTATTTCATATCTTTGTGCAAAGGTGTCGCTAACTTGATTGTGCAAATGAAAATAAGTTTACTGCAGTATAACACGTCTGTGCTCAGATGCTGAAAGTTTAAAAGCATGAAATCGCTGGCAATGAAGCCGAGCTGCAGATTTCAAGGACTTTGAAACAAGTTAGTACAAGTATATTTTCACCAAAGAACAATGTATATCTACCGATGATCACGTTTTAAAACACCAGTCCCTTCACAGTCTGTGTATAAAACCTTAGTGCCTGCGCAAACAATTTTCCACCATAAAGTTCCGCGAGAACATCAATAAAGGTGGTTTTGCTTTTACGGGTAGGGAGGGACGTAAATTCGCAGGCTGCGGCCATCTCGAACACACGTCTTCAGCAGCGGTGGTACGCTGACTCCTGTACACCTCGCCTTGCCCTCGGTCGTAAAACACCGAGTGCTGGCACATTCGCTGGAAGACTTTTTGTATGCACAACCCTCCCAAAAAAATGTTCCAGTTTTTCAATCAACCATATATCACCGCTGCAACGGTTCAGTATTCGTCTGTCGGTGATATGTACACAGTCAGATTGTATGGTAAAATGAGGTAGGCCGAGCTTTATTGGAATATTTGCTAAATTTTTTAAAATTAAAACTGTAACAAATTATTTGTATAAATCCATATTCGTTCGTACTTCAAACTAAAGAAGACTTCTTAACTATCAAATAGGACTGCGTAATTAATTACTAGATCTATGCCTATTTCATCGGCCTTTGTCAAAATCACCTATATAAACGTTAAGTTGACGGTTCATCAAATATTGATATCTCAGCAAATCTATTTTTTCCTTAATCTGCTTTGGCTTCACAATTATTTACGAGCTATTATTATGACGTACATCGATTGTTGCTTAGCTTTCAAAACTTGACAAACTTCTAATCGAAGGAAAAATCTACGTGTATACATATATGTTTATACATATGTGTGTTTTGTGTTTGTGTATCGTAAACGTTTGACTTAGGGGATAAATTTTGGCCATTTAACATTTTTACATTTGCGTCGTTTATTGAAGAGCGTTTGGATCAGTGTACTGTACTTTTGATTTAATACTTGGCTCCAACTAACTATTTTTTCAACAGACTATCCTAAAACTATTTTAAGTTGGACGAAGTAACCCATCCCATTGGCCAATGAAAAAAAAATGCACGGAATTTTTTTTGAGGTACTAAGAGGCTGAGATTGGGGGCAGTAATAAGCCAACGAGGTTTGGTTACTTATACATAACCATAACATATACCACCCTAACGAAAATATGTCGTCAAATTTCACACCGTAGGAAAGGCAAATAATAGGCCTAGTTATCTTACTTGTGAAATAAAGTTAAATAACTGAAATATATGGAAGTTAAAAAAGGGAAACATCGATGAAACTGAAACTAGGTAAATATGAACTGAGAGCTCCACATTCTTAAAGAAAACACAAAAGGGCAAAATAAAATTAACATTGCGTACAGTGTTACAAAGGAAAATATGCACATAAAAATAATGAAAAGGAGAAGTTATAACTACGAATAAAGTAAATGAAAATGACATTGTAATATTTACAACAAATAAAATCACAGCATAAATAAACCTGTCGAAATATGTTTATGCCCCGGCATTTCCTTTTCCGTTACTCCTGCATTCTTCAGACTACTAGAGAAAAGAAAGTTCCCATTCTCTGTTATGGGAATTACAAGACGACCAGTGAATGCTTGGAGCGAAAACTACATACTTCGTGAGAAAACATGAATATGCACACAGGTTGATAGGTAATTATAATCCTACTTCACTGAAAGCAACACTTTAATGTATATTTGTAAGGGCGTGGTATGACTGTTTTAAAATGAGCGAGTAATGCAATGGTTTACAGCCATGGGCCCTTGTTTGTACACTTAACGCGATAATTATTTATGTAAGCCTAAACGAGAGTAGTGTCAAAATTCTGCCTTGAAGTTTGGTTTAAATTTGTTTTAACCATGTTCGCAAACTTTTTTTCAAAAGTTAAATACTACTACGGTTATAGCTTATAACGTAATCAACGATTAATTTTGTTAGTTGACTTATTAGTCAAAACGGTATAATTATTTGCCTTGGAAACTATACCTATCATGACAAATCTCATTTTAAAAAGACTACTGAACACAATTTTTGTATCCGCTCTCATTTAAGTTTAAAAAAATAACCACCTTAAATACGGTAAGAACAGAAACGTATACATGGCCTCAACGAAGACTCGCTCTAACGCACATGAAAAATGTCTGTCTTAATTTCTACGAGCCTCCTAAAATAAGTAAGAAACAGAAAATATAATAAATTTTCGTACAACCTACAAGCACTATAACTGAACTGCAGGTTGCTATGTCCCACGATTTGAATTTTTTTTAGCATTTGTTCATAAGACCGTATTCAGCTGGCGAATGAATTGTGTTACAGCGTGTTAGGAGAAAGCTTTTTTTTTTTTTTTTTTTTTTTTTTTAAGAGAAACTATTAATCGTGGGTTCGAAATCATCTACGATAAAATGCATTTCAAACTGTGATTCTCTGTTTCTGTTTTGTAGATGTGTTTAGAAGCACTGTTTCGGTGGCTAAGAACTGCTTTTACAGACTGCTATCACGTAAAAATTACGAACCGGATCCGTAAAAGACAATTATAGAAGCATGCCCTGGACTTTAGTATGCACTTTCTATAAATAAAATAATAGGGTCACCACGCCTCACGCATAAGGGTGACACGGTTGTTTACGCACAAGCCAGTCTAGACCTTATCGCTTCCCTGTTTACATACTGTCCCCAAAACATGACATCTGGCGCCCACTTAAGAGGCTTATGCACCTGACGCATGAACGGTGATGTAGTGTGTCGCAACTTTTCTATTCTATGCGAAGCTCCTTAACTTATTCACAATATGTTTATCTACGAAAAGAACACACAGTTCAAACTATGCTTCTATCATTTTAAATATGCAACATGCTTATTAGAAACATGTTTTTAGGGCCCTTCAAAGTGGCTAAAAACGGTTTTTTATACTGCCGTAACTGGAAAAATGCCACCTGGATTCGTAAAACACAACGTTGGAAGCATGCGCTGGACTTTACTACAAACTTTCCTCTAATAATATTCTAGGGTAGCCGCTTTACGTCCCATAGGAAAAAGAGTAGTAGGAAAACACTGCACGCCAGTTTGGCGCGCCGCGAATAGAAGCGATGTTGTTACCGTCGAGTGTGGAAAGCTGAACCTTATCGCTTCACCGAATCCGTACATCAAACGCGGAAAATTACAGCCGGTACATAGCCTTCTTAATAGGGATCGTAATTGTTTAAGGCCACGACACGTAAGTTAGTTCTTTCACACGGGTGCAAAAAAACTCAAAACATTCGTAACGGAATACTTTGAAACATTTAAGACAAAAGGTCGTCCGCTGGTCATACGATGCACAATTCTATTTAAGCTATTTACAAAATAATGCCTCGTTTACAATAAATATATATATAGCTTGATTTTGGCTCATTCTCATAACGAAATCGGTGGTACTTTAGGTGCAAAAATGTAAGTATAAATTAGAATATATTTATGTCAAAACAATGTAAGGATTCTATATGAGTATTACGCTTTAAAAATAATATTTTCTAAATCACTGTAAAACTACCGTGCGTGTCCTTAAAAATAGTCCAGGCAGTACATAGCCCACATATATCTTAAGAAATGTATGTAACCTAGTACCATGAAGTATTGGTGAGAGGCACCAGGCGAAGGTTGCCATAGAGATGCAGTAGTTATGCTCTACTGTCAGCGGACGTGTTGTCTCACAGTCGACCTGACGAATACGCAGGATACTGGCAGTGTATGTAAGATAAGTACGGTCACAACTGCGCTCTAGATTTTTACTTTGTTACCACTTATTGTATTTGTTTTAAACTTTACTTGCTTCATTCTTTTGTTAGCAATTTTCCCCCCGTAGCGCTACAGATTTCCTGTAAATGAATGGAGAGTGTCACCACTGGCACTGCTCCAAAGATAGGGCGGAAAAAACGACAACGTTGCACACTAGTTACAGGGCCTTGCGTACAGAAGCGATGCAGAGCAGGGGGCCGATTAAATGTCGCATTTTTTGGGTGCAACGCAAAATTTGCACCTGCGTTGCGTCTGGTTGCTTTGCATTGGAATTACTTACTCACGTAATGCCATAGAAGAAGCTTTTAACTTGCGCTGCGTCGGTGCAAATAGCAGGTGGCGGTATTTAATTGGCCCCCTGGTTTTATATTTCGAAGAAAATCACTTGGAATTATTCGTAGTAAATGCAGACGTAAAGGGTGTCGCGTATTGGAAACTGTTCTACGGAAGTAAGGGAGTGGTAAGGACGATGATAAACGTGCAAGTTGCAGGACCTGGCACCGGATAATGGAACATGCTCTATTTCCTGGTTCTCTGGAGATCCACCTTGCCTGGGAAATTGTCGCATGAGTTCTGCGTGTATCTTACGTCGCGTGGAAACTGATTTACGAGCGGTCGGGGCCTGGGTATCGTGCCATCATAGGGGCGTCTTTTGTACGCTCACCACCTGCCTGGATCGCCTCTACACGCGAGGTGCTCAACTCGTCAGCGGCTCGTTTAAACGAAAATTTGGCGACCCTATACTTTAATGGCGGGATGGTTTACGTAAGTATAAAGCGTACCTGTGCATATTACTGAAGTTTCGGTGCAGAAAATTAAACGCCTAGAACTTGACTCCGAAAACTACTAACTTATTGGTATTTATCACTACCACAGAATACTTGAGACAGGAAATGGATACCGAGAACTAACTTATGGTCGGGCGTACAGCAATTTTTAAAGGGGATGCATATTTGTTGTTTCAAATTATTTTCTGGAAATTTATGTTTGTTAGAACTGATAAAATTAGGAATTCTGGCGTTACAAGCAATATTCTACATCTATTAAGGCAACTGTAAACGTCCAAAGTAATCAATCAATGTATTACTCCGGACGTTTCTACCGAGTAGACCAATGCAAATACTATGCAAATACTACCTTCAAATAAACCATAGAGTCTTAACATGTGTCTTGACGTAGCCACTCTTGTAGTAATGAAACTCCCTATTCTTCAAAAACTAGTAAGTTTCTGTTGACAGCTGTTCCTCTCACTGAAATGATATTTGCTTACAAACCCCATTACTCGCGTGGGGCATAAATACTGTCCGCGCACCAGCTCTGAGTCCCTGGCGGGTATGTGTTTTTCGACCGTAAATATATAAATAACACGACGAGGCCCAGTAGTATGCGACGCATATGATAGCCGTAGTAACGTCGTAAGTTGTGTTTGGTACTGTGTTACTGTAGCGTACATGCAATTTACGGGACAAATGCATACACGCCAGGGGCTCAGAGCTGGCGCGCCGACAGTAAATGCATTGTTCCTGAAGATCAGCTCAGCGCGGTAACCTCACCGGGTTCAGGACTGCTTGTTGTGTTTGGCTAATCAGTCTTCACTCTCATCCCTGCGGAAGCCAATGGCTAACCAGCGCCGAAGAGTCGCCCTCGCTTAAGGTGTCTCCCTGAGGCCGTCTACTTCTAGATAATACATAAGAATATATTTAATTGTCCTCAAAAGGTAACGTCCAAAGCATCTAGAGACAACCATACGGCTAGACTCCATAATTCTGTGTACTCTCTTGTCTTCAGCTACTTGTTGATTAGCTGATGAGACTTTTAAATGTTCGTAGCAATGGGAGAACACAATTATAATGAATTGGTTTGTAGACATACGCCACTGCTCATGTTTTGATGATCAAGCTTGTGTTTAATGACAAAGCACAAAAAAGAACAAGAATAACCAAATATAAAACACATACAAAAAATAGAATTAAAAACAGCCTCAGAGGAATTCTGTTAGTTTTTTCTTTATTAGACACCAAAGAATCATAGAGATAGAATTCAGTGTAATATCGACACAACTTCCGGACGCAAAAGACAGTTACAAATATAGAACCAGATTCCCACTATTTAAAAAAGATTAAAATAGACAAAAACCAATCAACAGTTGAAAACAAACAAAAGACAATAGACAACAGAGCACAAGTTAAAACTAGCGAAAAAAATGCAACGTTTCGGGAATTTCGATCTATTCAGGATAGTCGGAACACCTCCTCTAGGAAGAGTTTCAGTGACAGAGACCCAATAGCGAAAGTACTTCCTTCATATGTACAGAAATCTGAAACTTACGCGGAATGAATACGTTATGGTAGCTACAAAATATTTTGTGGGTATTTATCGCGCCATATTTATTTTGTGGGCACCACGAAAACATTTTGTTGGCACCGCTAAAATATTTTGGCCACCACAAAATTGTTTCTTTGCTACTATAAAATAATTTTGCAGCGCAGAATTCCTACAAAAATTTTTTTTCAGTATTATCATCTTTTGAAATGAATCCGTGAACGAGCAGATATCAACCGATGAAATGTCCATTCAAAATATTCAAGCTCAGTGGATCATAGTACTTCGTAACCCCGAGACTCATATTATTAAGTGAACCTGAGGGAACATTAACTTGGATCCTTTGTCTTATAAATCACAATACTGAGTGTGCAGGTTAGGAACGCAAAACACTTGTTAGTAGCAATAACGCCAAATATAATACATATTCTGTACGACTAACGAGATAAAGTAACTTCACGACAAATATCTCGCCAGTCAACTCATAACTCACTAACTCAACAAACAACTAGAAATAAGAGCCGTGGTTGGCACAGTGGCTAGAGCACTCGCCTCCCACGACGACAATCCGGGTTCGAGTCCCAGCGGTATCGGTTTTATAATGTGGGAATCGTGACGGAAATTGCCGCTGGTCGGCAGGTTTAAATTGTACAGCATTTTCGAACCATTATATCTTTAGAAATCAATTATAGATCAAAATAAATAATAAAACCATTTAATTTATCATTACCATTTCGACGCTTACACACTTACGTGAACAATCTTTAAATGTTGTCCGGAAGAGCCGTATTGCGTATGTTTTAAATTAACCATAGACACATATATGATTGCGCAGTAAATCCTGGTCAATTTTTGGCCTACAATCTGAAGCTAAAAGTACCTATATGAGATCTCCTTTCTGTCTGTGTGTCTGCGAGTGTGTCTGTGTGTGTGTTTGTGTGTATATCTGTGTCTGTGTGTATATCTGTGTCTGTGTGTCTGTCTGTATGTGTGCACCCCCTTCCCCCCAAATTAAAAATATTTTTTAACCAGTGGACTGAATTTGATCAAATCTTGTATGCGTGTAGTACTTCGTTATCTGACTTGACCTTTATATATTTCGTTTACACCATGTTCATCTTTTTAAAATGGCGACCATTATAACATTTTTCGATCAAGATAGATATCTGAGGAACTTTATTTTATATTTTCGTCAAAATGGTACGCATATGCTACATACGATGTTGACTTGATTTTTGTAAATTTCGTTCATCCTGTGTTCATATTTTCAAAATGGTGGCAGTTGAAATTTTTTTAGCATAGTATCCCATATCTTAGGAAATATTTTTCAGAACTTCATCAAATTTGGTACACATGTACTGCTTACATAGGTGACTCTGCCTTTGTGCAATTCGCTTATCCTGGGTTCATATATATTTTTAAAGTGGTCGCCATTTTATATTTTTTAGCATAACTTGCTACACAAATACTGCATACAAAGTTTATTCGACTTTTGTGTGTTTCGTTTAGTTAGTGTTCATAATTTCATGATTGTAGCTATCTTTATACTTTTAACATAATGTGACTTATCTGATGAAATATTTTTAGGAATTTCATCACTTGGCGCACATGCTATGTACAAAACTTACTTGACTTTTGCATGTATCGTTTATCCTTTTGTAACATTTTGAAAACGTTGGCTATTTTTTTCTTAATAATATAAAAACATTTCAGATTTTTTTCCTAATATCTATAAACTGGGTACCCGTATATCACTTAGTAAGATGACATACATTTTGAACATATCTCGTTTATCACATGTCTAAATATATATTATCCCTTAATATTTCTATATCTACGTAAACGATTTTCACTTTCATGATAATATGCACTCTTTTTGAGGATAGTAGGCTTATCAGCTATGCTGGTAACTTCTTGTGTACAATGAATGCCCTCACAGTAAAAGTCTTAGTATTTTAGAGATATTTACCTTAGTAAAATTTAATTTTTTTTCCTGCAATGCATTAAGACCAGTAATGTTGTAATTTATTTTTAATACATACGCTTAATATGATGCTGTGGATGATTATTGCTTTGTTATGTTCTGCGTTTCAAGAAAGAAGTTTTTTTATAAATTAAATATAATATTACTCTTGCCTGGTTATGGGTTATAAAATACCTATGAAAGAACTGTTTTGCGTCCCTTTTCACAAAGTGTTTAAAAAATAGCATGACTTGGTTAATTTTATTACAGTAAAACTAATTTTATGAAAATTTGCATGAAACAAAAAGTCATGCTTACTGAAATTTTTGTTTCGACTGCCAGTTGTAGTCACCATGTGTTAGGATTTCGAGTTGAAAAGTGCGTAGCTTCGTGGCATGTTAGCTTTGTTCCAAGCCGTCTGTTTATTTAACGTGACAAAAAGGAAATATGTTGTTTCCTGGCAGGCCCGGCTTGGGAGGTTATTTCCTCTCTCTGCTCGCAGATCAAACACGCAGATAAACGAACAGCCAGTACGGGGAAGCGCAGAGATTGTCAGTTGACATGCACGTTGACGAACTCGTCCTTTAGCCTGGGAAACTCCTCAAATAATCTTTCCCATGTTATATTTTTATAAATTGAATCGCTGTATGTTTACAACATCTGTTCGCATATGTGTGTTTCAAAAATTTAAATCATAGTAATATATTACAAAATTTAGCCAAAATTTAGGAATTTGTAATTTTTGTTCACATTTCCTGATAGGAAATGTTGGCCCTAACCTAGCTATAATTTGACTGCTATTCTAATTTTAAAGTAAGTACATATTTTTTAATCATAGTTAAAATTACTGTTCTTCCATATAGGAAAGTACATTACATACAAATTTATTTTTTGCTGTGTGTTGATAGTCTATCAGCTTTATTATTGTTACGCTATGAAGGTATTTTACATCTCTGAACTGCTGAAAGAAGGCCTGAAAATGGTTAAGTAATTTCACTAACGTCATACATTGAGTTAAAAATTTTCGATTTAATGCACAAACGTGACAAAAGAAAATCATGGCTGAGAGACTTCGCTTCACTACAGATGATGCGTGGAGTTGATAGTGTAGTCACAATGGAACGGTGGCGGCGGGAAATAGGCTTATAAGAGCTAATGTGAATCCCAGATTACTGCTCGAAAGTGAAAAGTAGGACAATACTCATCACTGAATTGATTCATTATTCGCAGACACATTGTTCACCCGACGTAATTTTTGAAGTTCTGAGAGACGATGTTCGAGCGTTGTGTTTGGTCTGAACCTGCAAGTCCGATAAATGCTGTGCAGTCACAAAACCATCAGCCTTTTATAGTTCGACAAATGTAGGTCTATCGTTTTTTTTTTTTCCAATGCCATGTGCAAATTTTTACTATCGTGCAACGCGTGAACTTGTTTCAACACTGCTTCTTACCCGTGTGTAAAGCTCTAGTTTGGTGATTACCTTGAAAAAACCCGCCGACCAGTGGCATCGTCCGCCACGATTCCCACATGTGAAAATCCGACCCCGCCGAGAATTGAACTCGGTTTACCTTGGTGGGAGGCGAGAGGTCTGACCTTTCGGCCACCGCGGCCCTACCATAATTACGAGAGATGTAAAATTGTGCAGGCGTAATTTTGATTGAATCAGTGTTACAGTTTCAGAAATATTGCATATTTTTATACGATTAATATTCTTATAAATGGAGTTGTAACTTTTACAGCAATTTTATGTAAATATTAAGAAAACTAAGGGTTGTTTCTTAGACACTTTCATTTGCGACCCTTAAACAAACCCACAAACTCCACGCGTGAAAGTGGCGCTTCAGCGGAGAACAGCCCATAAAAAAAAAACATTAAAATCGTTTTGTAGAATCATGAAAAAACGCAAGGGTGAAAGAGACCGGCTGCTACCACAGAAAATAAAATAGAGGCAAGTGTTTCGAATGTGAAACCATGTCTGTCGTGCGTCGTATTTATCTAACAATGTCTTGCAAACGTAATGAGCTGTTAGGAAAAAAGTTTTATTACTTTAAGGTGATGAAATATTGTAAAACATTTTTGTGGCAGCCGAAAAATTGAAGTTAGCGCTGTTTAAAAGACCTACATTTTAATTTTAAATGTAATGTATGGGAGTATTTTAACAATGTTCCTTTGCAGCGCAGTTAAATCTTCAATTGTAGAATAACAGACAGGACTTCGCTTTAATGAAAAACGATAGGAACCTGCATAATTCGCGTTGTTATTTGGCAACAGACTAGACTTAGCAGTCCTATATATTACAGTATGAGGTGACACTGGTCGTAGCCTCTATGTGATGTCAGCTACGTGTGTGATCAGTTCACAGGAGGTTGGTCATTCAAACCTGCAACTTTTAATTATTGGTCAGATGCATTTAACCCAGCAGACTACGGCATATTTTGCCTATGGGGGAAGTTGGACGAGTATATAACAATTTGGGGTCTAGCCTGGGGGCACGAAATAACGCGAATTTTGCATGTCTCTGCGCATTATATACTCTTAATTACGGCTCCTAACCGTTTATAGTTTTCTTCACTCTGATAATACATTGCCATTTTTGCTCCAAACCATCTTACATTTTACGCCTTGTTTACTTTGTGCGACTGAAGTGAAGAACTATGCTCGTTGATTGAATCTATGTGCCGATTATGACAATCCCGCCTCAAAATGGTTGAAGTGATGAAATTCATTATGCGCCATATTGTCAAATTACAAACAGGTTGAGAATAGTAAAAGTTTGTGTAAAGAGGATAGGATACTTTGCAAGAGCACACAACTTCATTATAGACTAAATTTAATTCTCCTACAGGTTATAAAGAAAATGTGTTTTCTTATTGGAGAGTTTGGCACATGGAACAATTCTGCCGTTAGTTGAGCTCAAATCGCTAACGTATCTAATGAAATACGAAACCGTTCTAAAATATTTTTTTAACTATACGTGGTAAAGTGAGAATTCGTTTATTTAATTTTAAAGTGAAAAGAAACCCAAATTTGGCTTAAAAATTATCAACTTTATGTAACTTAAAACTCAGGAAAACTCTGTGATTGGTCAGTTTACACATATTACCAACACCAGCGCTCAAGCGGCAGGAATTTTCCCTGTGCCAAACTTTTAACATTCATCTTTTTAACCTGTAGTAGAATTAAACTTATTCAAGGCGCAATCGATACGCTAGTTGTATTCAAGAATCCTGCTTTTATCACAGAGAAGATGCATGCTGAATGCGACACGCGTTATACACGATAACTGGCTGTGAATAACAGCCTAGATCACGGAAAATGAGATTTATGCTCTAACAAATATGGACAGTAAAAGTACTCGATCAACGGTTGTAATGTTTACGCTCTCAATGTAGAAAAATTTGTAGTAAGATTTTGTTTGTAATGTTTTCGTACAAAACATGTTCTGTTCTCGATTAACACAACACATTTAAAAACTCCTTTTTGCAAAATGTGTCGACCTCCTAACTATACTGTGATTGATTAATTATACTTATGTAAACAGCAGGTTAGTTAAAGTAGTTATGCGAATGTACGTCTTATTCGAAGTGAATTTTTTAAATATTTTTTGGTACGCTATTTTTATTTTATTGATTTGGAAGTTGTCGGCCTAAGAGGAAAAAATTAAGGTATTACACAGAAAAAAGGTTTTGTGATCGCCACAAAATATTTTTTTCAATTCAATAAGAATGTATCGGCTTATGTACATACGCCATTGCTCATATTTTGTTGACTAGGCAGTCGTATGTGCTGGTTTATATTTTAAATTACGGACTTTTATCCTCTCATCAAACTACATACTATAAAAATTAATATTATAAGACACTTGTAAGGTGATATATTAATTTCTCATAAAACACATTGTATTCAGTCTCAGCACGCATCACGAAGAAAAACGTTTCAAGAAACTATTCAAATTTGAAAAGGGACACTTATTTAACGATCACTATAATATCTACTCATGTTTCTACGATTGTTATTTTGAACCCGATTAGTGTGTACTTATGTACGACAGTCTATAAAAAAAAATAGTAGTCGTATTTATGGGCCCAAAAATTAGGGTTATGCTGATATTTAAAACTTATACGAACATAGTTTCAAGTAGGTCTGTGTGTTTTTCAAAGATGTACGAGTGTTAAGCACTTCAAGAAGTATCGCCAAAAAAACGATCGAAGCTCTCTATAACACTTGTCAGAGCAGGGGGTATTTTAATGAAACGATTCTATTACTGTTAAACTAGAAGTGTGAACCCAGATAAGATATGTTCTGATCTTTGAAAGAACTGTGCAATGGGAGTGCATGACTGGATCTTTATTCTTGGACATACTCCATTGCGAAATAAATGACTGCCAAAAGAAAACTAAAAATACGACAAGAAAACATAAATAAGCAGAGTATGCTTATATATACTGACTGTTTGGAAAACTACTGTGTTTTGTTTCGTCTCATCATTTGTGTCGTTTGTTGTTTTTTCTGTTTGTGTCCGATATCTTTGTGTTTTTTTTGTCTCATCATTGTGTTGTTTGCTGTATTTCTGTTTGTGTTTTTTGTTTCGTCTCATCGTTGTGTCGCATGTCAACTTAGCTATTTTTATATTTTTGTTATTTCTTTTATTTTCTGTTTGTTCCTTGTTTTATCTGACCAGATTCCAGTTTTGGAATTTCATGTTGTGCATGTATCCTGATGACTAAAGCATACTCTGCTTATTTATGTTTTCTTGTCGTATTTTTAGTTTTCTTTTGACAGTCATTTATTTCGCAATGGAGTATGTCCAAGTAAATAAATCCAGTCAAGATATTTTCTATGTAGACCTTATGCAAAATATATTTTATATATTTATAAAATATATATGCACATATACAACGCGAAAATAAAACATAGTAGAAGTTAAATAATTAAAAAATAGCGATGCATATTTAATCTGGAAGGAACGTTCTTGACATTTTTTAATTATTTATATTTAATATGTTTTATTTTTTTACATCACTTTCACTGTGAATTTTGTCAGTTTGATATAGTTTTATGGTTTTAGTGTCGTGCATAAAACCGTAACATGTGCTATTATGTAAAAACTACGAGAGATAAAAACTTTTCATAAAAGCAAAATGTAATCAAATTTATGTCTAGAATACGACAAAATATCTGCCACAAATAAAAAAATATGATGATCAAAACTGCTGTAGACCGTGCCCTTAAGGACTCTGCCTATCACTGAGCCCTGGCGGGATGGAGAATATAAATTTAAGGTTGTTAAAACTATATTAGTGCGCAGTCATCTGTCTAAGCTACGTATGCCAGTACTGAATTTTTTTCTCGGTTCGGTTCACTGGTTTTTCTTTACTCTGAACACTATGACCTATTAAATATTTACATTCTAAAGCCCGGTGCACACTATCCATAATTCAGTATATAATTCCGTACCAAATTCTCTGCCCATCCTATTTTTCATCGTTGTGTATGTCCACGCGCATGCGCAATGCACACTTACAGCCACCGCGCATGCGAAGTACGCAAGCAGGGTTGCCAAGTTGATTTGAGTAGAAATAAAATTCTTGTTTCCTGCTAAACAATGGCTGTCGGAGTTATCACTACCTAAATGCGTGTCTTGTTTGTGAAATAGTTTTCGGGAATTCTACAGTTATAATTTATGGATTATAGCAACCAACATCACAAACATATTTTTCTTCTTTACGTACCGAAAGTTGTTAGTAAACAATGATAGTGTGTACGCAACATGGAAGTTTTGCTACATAATGAATCCGTATCGATGTTTATGAACAGAAATAAGTAAGTAATTAAGTAGAAAATTAAGGATACCGAGTACCGGGTTTAGAATGACACTTGTTAACAACTACTCATTTTACTTGCAAGGTTTTATTCCTGTACTAGTATTTTTCTAATTTAAATGGGGGAAATTGTTTTCGTCCGAAAACGATATATTATTGAACGCTGGGCACCGTCGTGCATAATTTTAACATGTAAATCTCTATCCTTGCCAGTTAGGTGGTGGGAATCCAGCCGGTCGCAGTGCTCGCAGCAGTTGCTGTTCACGAGAGGAGAGGGAAGAGAGAGAGAGAGAGAGAGAGAGAGAGACTGGCCAGAACTACTCCTCACAGTCGGTCAAACTGACGTCTATTGTGCCCGCTGTTGTACTCGAGCTGATGTATGATACATGTCCCGTGATACCTGGGCGTTCCCCGACTAGCCCTAGGCTCTCGCGTCGTCCCTACCTGTCCACGGCAGATATGCTGTCTGCTGTGTGAGTCTGCCTGCGTGTGCAGACGTCCTCCAGCCATGGCCATGCCGCTGACCGCGCACACAATCCGCGTTTTCCGTATTCACTGGCGAATCCAACGGTGTATGCCAGACGTTCGTAAATTACTGCTCTGCACTCTGCCGGTTCAATCGATGTACCCATCGATTCATCCGACCTGGAATGTCGGTGGTTCTAGTGGATGTGAACCGGAACGACAATCGGTGAATTTTCGAACACAATCCCGCAAAAAAAAGTGTTCGAAATAACTTAGAAAATTGTTAAATGTAAGGTCAAAAAACACATACCTACCAACTTTGTTCGCATGGAAAATTATTTGGATTTTAATATCAGCACTTACTGCAAAAATAAGTGTTTTATTTTATTTGTATATTTCATTATATACTATATTTACTATTACATGTGCTACGAAAGTGTTCGATATGGATTCCTCTCACGGTTAATGTGAAATAACGTGAGCAGATTCATATAATTTCATTCGTAACATAAAAAAACTGTCTACGTGTCAACCGCTGTTTTAATCACTGATGTATGCGCCGGTGAATTTCCGAAAACCCGGGATGCATGTTTGCTCTCCCAGCATTTATGTCTTGGGAGCATAAAAGTGGTTCTTATCTTGGTACTGATGGGGGAAGTTTTCTTCGATCAAGCGAACAGCGTAGTTTGGTATTTAAATTAACTCAAACTGTCACAGAGGACGTTGCAAGGAGGAGGAGAGGTCTGCGCAGAACTGTGTGGGTGAAGGATGGCGACTCGAATCATGGCGAAGTTATCCGATCAGGACCGAACAAAGAACCACCAGTCATTGTGCAAAGAATTGTAATTTCACTCCACGCTGTTACCGATATTTTGCCAAAATACGACTCTAAAATTTTATTTTCAAGGATAAATATTTCCTTTAAGAATTGTGCTAGGCAAAAATTTAATTCGATAACTCTACCTAACTTTTGATAAGGAATCACCTCCCAAAGTTTGCTGTGACATCCCTGTTTATGTGGTGCGTGTTTACTATAGCTAATCTTAACTCGTTTTTCTTCAATATTTTATTGACGCATGACTGTAATATTCTTCTAAATTATGTTCTTTCCTTCAGTTTCCAAACATCTCACCGCATGAAGTTCTGTTCAACCAGGATTGATTTAAAACACCTCAAGCAAACGTAGTAATAGGACATGCGAAGAGACCTAACAGGCGCCATATCATATCCGAGAACTTTGTACAGCAGGTACTAATAAACTCATTAGGGCAGTGCGTAATTGACTGCTGCCTATACGTGGGGTCAGCACACGAGTGGCGCGTTAATTACGAGGCGCGCCACGCAATCAGCGGGAATTATTTGTCACTGTTCTGTAATAAGTGAGTGTCCCGGCAACAGACACGCTACTTTGCTGGCGTGTAGCCAGGCCTGGTATACGTTATTCGCGATAAAGTGAGCAGTTTTGTGGACCACTTTGTTAAGAATAACGATTATAAAGTATTATTTATTACGACTTTAGACATCAACTTTTGAGCGCAACTATCTGTATACACTTTGTGGTGAGTGTTACTTAGGTTTCTTTGTTTATATAAAACGTGGCAGGAACCTATAAATTAACTGAAAAGAAAAAACTGTTACTAGGGCTTCAAAAGGGCTAACTTAATCACGAACCGGCTATATAAGATCCACCCACAATTTTTGTTACTATTACCAACTCCTCGTTTTATTTCGAGTAAGTATGTATGTGTATTTCGTTATAATCTCGTCATGTAACGAAATTTAACTTTACACTTATTTTTTACAGTTATTTGAAAGAAACTATGAAAGCGTCCTAATTTGTTTTGTGTTGGAATATTTTTTTTCCTTTTAAACAAAAGTAAGAGTGTCAGTAAAAGTACTGTTTTATTTCTAAATAATCCTGGTACATAACAATAATAATCATGTTAATGACAACGTCAAAATGTGTGTCAGGTTAACAATGAACAGACGCGTGCTAGATTTTCATGATCGTTAGAATCTCCTAAATTAATGAAATCTGTAAAATTTGGGTCAGTATTATAATTTTATTTTGAAGGTACCATGCGATGTAAATAACATTATTGCTGCAGTTGTTTGGACGGTGTTGTGCATAAATATACTATGTTCCCATTGTTGCACTTGTAGGCTATACAATAGTCTTCAGATTGAAAATATACCACTGTTATAAATAATCCTTTTATAGGACTAAAGTATTTTGCAAAACTGTTTCAAATCTGAAAAAAAATAGCAAGTTTTACTGATATCTTACAATTAACGCATAGTCTATTTATGTAAACTATTACACCGCCCATTTTTGAACTTCAGTGGTGAAGAACGCATCGTGAAGCTTTGGAACATCTCGTCAATAATAAGTACAAGCAAACATGTAAGAATGTTAAGTGAGAGTGAGTGAGAGATTTGGGTCAGCGCTCAACATCGGGCTCTATAGCACTGGTGAAGGGTGACATGAGATAAGTATCGAGCAGCGCCGGAAGAATGGGCCGGGGAACGGGAGATCCCCGAGAAAACCCGCCGACCAGCGGCATCGTCCGGCACTATTCCCACATGCGAGAATCCGGAGACCGACCTCGCCGGGAATCGAACCCGTATCGCCTTGGTGGGAGGCGAATGATCTGACCATTCGGCCACCGCGTAAGATTTTCCGAAATCAGTTCTGGTGAACGCCAGAATGTCTCTCACTTCAGTCAAAGGCTAGTACCTTCCTGAACCGTTTCTCGGAGTCCTTGGATCCACACATAACATATTAAACTTTATGTGCGGATAGCGAAGATGAATCACGTTAATGTCAAAAGCATTGGAAAGCTACAGTTTGCGTTGCAGCTTACATTCCAACAAGTCATTCTGAGGGTTCATGGTTGCACGATCCTCAGTCGTGTCATAATGTGGTCGTGCTAGTACGTGGTGGGGAAAGTAAGGAAAATTGTCATGGTCTGTCTTGTTTCCACTGCTCATGTGTTACGTTTGCTGCACCGTTAGGGCAGGTATAA
The DNA here is from genome assembly GCA_003012365.1 of Medauroidea extradentata. NCBI lineage: Eukaryota > Metazoa > Arthropoda > Insecta > Phasmatodea > Phasmatidae > Medauroidea > Medauroidea extradentata. Next base: position 19,378 of record PNEQ01092171.1, read on the forward strand.
TAATTTGGGAAGGCAGGGACGGAACAGAGACACTATGTACAATAAAACCCTAGTACAGCGACAATTTCACGTGTGTTTTTTTCTTGTCTTTTTGGCGCTGTTTTTCTTCAATTTCTATCACGTATTGGCTATATTCCTACTCAAGAATTAATTCTGGCTTCATTATTTACGTATTGTTTAATACGCTCAGTCTTTACGTGTTATTGTGTGTTTTTAGTGATTTAGAGACTTTAGTTCCCACTGGCTTGTGTCCAAAATAGTGGTTCATTATGTAATACATTCCCATTGCAAACCTATATTACGAAAATCGTGTGGATTGTACTTTCCGACAGTTAAAGGGAACAGCTGGGCGTCAGCAAAGGAGGGGTTGAGGAAGAGAAGTATAATTCCCCCCCCCCCTCCCAAAATCCGTCTAACATTTTTCACGATTTTTTTTTAAGAGTCGCTGTTTGCCTCTAAGGTATTTAAAGCCGATAAGAACATGTTTTGCCAATTAACATGAAACAAATATTTCCATAACGTTTCTTTATTACAATTTAAAAATATATTCCCTGAATGGGGAAAAGTAACTGGTGTCACTTTCAAATGTTTGTTTTTAATTCAATATATGTATTGGTTTGTGCAGTTGTATTTACTAAATAATTTAAACTGTGGTTCTTGTAACTAATATAATATGTATCCTTTAAGCATTTTCATCATTGTTATACCCACCTCGGAATAAATACTGGTTGACACCCTAGGAGGGAGGGGGTAGGTATTACGCCTCTATGCTTGTATGTATACAATGGGGAGGCCTGCATTGTGGAAGAGGGTGGTCACTGACCACGACACTGAATGTAATGAATGTATGGCCTAAGTTTAGGAAGGGAAGGTAAAGGACATGATTTCCCACGCCCTTATCGGTGTAACTCCTGAAAACCTGCCAGGGGGTAATTCCTCAAATTACTGTTGCGGAGACACGGATGAGTTCATTTAAAGAGATCGGAAGTATTTATGGCCCACGAGGAATCGTCTTTGGTGTGTTCTACCTAGGAAAACGAACGGAAATAGCCCAAGAAAGGTTAAGTGTACCACAGGTTGTAAAGAACTATAAGTGATTTGATGGTAAGATTCCGGACTGGACTGAACTTGGACTGGATTCAACATGGAGCGAACCTAAAATTAACATGGACTTAAATGTGCTTATGGTAAAATTCTCGATCCAGATTGACATGTAAATATGGATTGAATCAATAGCTAGATACTACATATGTCTGCAAAACACTGAACTACAGAACAAATAACTATAAAAAAAACACGAGGCAAATATTTGTTAGACATTTTGGTTGAATTTATTTCTCTGGATATTTATTTTTATTTAATTCACACTTCCCATTAGTTTTATAATGTTAAACAGTTTAATTTAACTAGCCCAGGACCATACTAACTTCTAACATAACCAAAGAAACGATTCAATATGACCACCGCTTCATCTTCGTTCAATTCAGTCCAGTAGGTGTTCAAAGTAAACATTTCAATCCGTATTCTACACTCCAGTCCACCTTGCCGACTGTACTAAATTACTCACTCCACTCCTACTTCAGTCCGGTAGGAAGGTTTTTAAAGTAAAATTTGAATAAAGAATCTTCAGTCCACTTCTAGTTCAATCCGGATTGACTCGTTACTCTGAACGTAGTATATGTTAAAAGTTTGTCACAGGGACAAATCCTGCCACTTGTTGCGCTAGTATAGGTAAGAGGTGTAAATTGACCAATCGCAGAGCCTACTTGAATTTAAAGTTACTTGAAGTTGATAATTTAAAATCCGACATGGATTGTTTTCCCTTAAAATTAAACTAAATTATATTTACCAATGTCAAGCCTAGTTATATTTTATTTTACTGCGGTTTCGTAGTTTATTAGACCCGTAGGGATAGCAGCACATCTAGCGGCAGAATTTTTCCCTGTAACATACTTCCTCATTAGAAAATACGTTTTATATATAGAATTTACATTAGCCGTAGTCAAGTTGTATTCTGTCATGCATAGTTAACGAGTTTAAAACCTTGCCTCCTATCCACCGCGCTCGGTTGGCAGGAGTGGGACTGCGTTTATTAAAATTTATTTTTTATTCATATGTGCTAATGAGTTGCTCGTTTGTGTGGGTTTCTCACGTTAATGTGAACAGCCTCATTAGACAAGGCTGTTAAAAAAATGTTTTAAACATTACAAAGAATTTCTTTGTACTTTTACAAACCTTTACAAAGTACACATATTTTCCTTGCAACATTATTTGTTTGTAAATGTATAAGAATCTTGTTTATAAAAAACTAGGTTACTTTAATCACGGGTGTGTCCGAAATTATGTAGTTATACACCAATTACATCCTCTGGTATGAGTTTTTCCGGATACAGTAAGTATTCATATTAATTGCTAGCTATTAAATTAAGAAGGTTACCTCATTAAAATGTACATCGAATATGTACAAACATAAAACAGCATACAATGTGTACTTAACGAAGATATAGGTGTGCGGTAGGCTGTTACTTAGAGCTAGGATGTAGTATCGAATCCTGATTCGTCCACATTCATTTAATAAATGAGTTAATTTTCATGGTCAGAATTAAATAACTTTTTTTAAATTTCATTTTTTGTTTTTCAAGTAAAAATACAAGAGTATATAGGCCCTACCTTTTAATTTAACAAGCATATTCTTTGTATAATTTCTTACATGAGTACAAACTTTTTTTTACGTTATAAAGTTCAAACAATTTAACCTTCGGTTTTGAGTGCTATTAAACGTTTATATACACTGCATTTGTTTTATTTTATTTGTATGGTAGTCCGAATGAAAACGTGACAAGGGCTTTAAAAATGATTACTTTTTGTGGCAATCTTGAGTTTGAACAGCCTGGGTTAAAATTATTTTGAAAATTCTTCCACTGCTGCCTCGCAATGTTGCTGTACATTGATGTCGGCATAGCAGGCTTCCATAAACGAAACTCTGAAGTAAAGAAATAAATATGCGTGCCTCTCGGCTAAAACAGCAGGATTCGATTTTATACCAGCCTTCTCTCTCACCTATAGTGGCACTGCCTGAGGCGGGAAATACGGTTTGAATTTACATTAAAAACCAATTTGAAAAGAAGTTCGAGCCTCACAACATACCCCTCCTTTTGACTTCGGGCTAGGAATTTAATCAGTTCCGTTTTGTCGTCATTGCTAACAGTGCCCCCGTATCATACCTGCACGGTCTTGTGAAGAAAATGTGTTTACATTCTTTTTTTAACAATGTACAAAAAGTATTGCCTGAAACACGCATCACAGAAAGAAAATATCCCTTCCCCGTAAATATTGTACACGAGGTGTTCTTCAGTTGTTCAAGCGATTGTCCGTCTCGGTATTTGAGCAAAATGAGAAAAATATTTCTCGCAAGTAGGGTTGTAGAGTCGGTAACCAAACTATCGACTTCGAATCTTACGCTGACTCTCAAGATTAAAAACAGTCCGACTCCACCTATTCCTAGACTCACAAATCCAAAAACATCCTGACGCAAACTGATTGTATAAAACATAATGTTTATTATCAACACACACTTCATAATCACGAAGTGAATAGAAAGTCATACATTTTACTCAATAATATTCTTTAATGTTTACACAAATCTGTACCAAATTTCATGTATTAAAAAACACCATCAGTTGCGCGTTTCTAAACTAACAACGCTTATCACTTAAACCTAACTAGGCATACGCCCGGGTCACCAGTACCTTCCATTAATCAACACTTTCTTCATTTCATTAAGGGGGATTGATCCCTGTCAGATCGGTTTTACGGTTTTTCTTATAAATCAGGGAATAGACAATTGTTTTGCTTTTTTCACGCTTAAAAGGCATAGTTTATTGTTTCATTCACCTTTTGGAATCCATATGGCATTATTTCTGTTAATTTTGTGGCCTCTGTAGTCGCTCCCGTAAATAAAGCATATTTTCCTTTTCAGCTGTTTCCCGTTGCAAAATAATAAATATATTATGGTTCCAGCAATTACAGAAAAAACTATTAAATTTGTATCTATGCCCTGTAGTGACAAACATTTTCATCCATCGACTGGAATAGAAGTTATCGAGAAAAAATAGATAAATCCAAGGTGGTAGGGATCAATACCCCTTAAGTTCAGTTGGTTTGAAACAATGTATTATAACTTTTTTTTCGTAAACGTTTACTTAGCTAGCTTATGTATTTACATTTTAAAATTTAGCACTACGATTTTAAGATAAAAATTAAATATATAATTTATTGGGCCAAGAGAGATTGGAGTCTGATTCATCACATTTTAGCCGACTCTTGACAACGACTCCACCCAAAATTTCCAAAACTCCGACTCCATGTCACCGACTCTATGACTCCGAGTCTGCACAGCTCTGTTCGCTAGTCGCTTATGGTCGGGAAAATTTTACTGACTGCCAGTAGTAGCCTGTAGATCCCTGCATCACAGGCGGATAGAACAAGATAATCGCAAAATACCACAGAGGCGAACTTAGGAAAACAAGTAACCTGCCTAGAAGACCCAATTTAAGACGTGTTATGATCACGAGCCAAAATCGCATACATTAGCGACGTAGTACACAGAAAATTGTATGTCACTTTGTAGTTGTTACTTGTATATTTCAATGTTCAGTTTGCCATTCTAGTTCCTAAATATGATGAACTTTGCATAAACGAAAAATGAAAGCAGAATGTTCTTTATGATCTTTGAAAGAACTGTGCAATGGGAGTGCATGACTGGATTTATTTACTTGGACATACTCCATTGCGAAATATATGACTGTCAAAAGGAAACTAAAAAAAATTAATACAAGAAAACATAAATAAGCAGAGCATGCTTTAGTCATCAGGATACATACACAACATGAAATTCCAAAACTGGAATCTGGTCAGATAAAAACAAGGAACAAACAGAAAATAAAAGAAATAACAAGAATATGAAAATAGCTAAGTTGACATGCGACACAACGATGAGACGAGACAAAAACACAAACAGAAATACAACAAAACAACAATGAGACTAAACAAAACACAAATATGTCGGGCACAAACAGAAAAACAACAAACGACACAAATGATGAGACGAAACAAAACACAGTAGTTTTCCAAACAGTCAGAATGTTCTTTGATAAATACCGAAGGTTGCCCTCAGCTGTGTTAATTGTCTACTCCATGACCTAAGGAAAATGAACGGTTAAGGTAAATACTAGTAACCTGCTTAGCAACTGTACGTTAGTGTAGGTTTGACAACTGCCTTGCAACTTTTCAGGATATGTAGTCGCAGCAAATATCACGATAAAAAATATTACGATATAGTACATTTTCATTCCACTTAACTTTCAAAAGACAAAGTATCAAATAAATTGAAACAACGTCGGTTTCGTTTACGCATCTTATCACTCCTCCACTCTTTACTAGAGTTATTTTTCCCCCAATACTTTTCTTCTTTTCTGTGACTGTGGAATACGAGGGGCGTTAAATTTAGCGTAATATGTTTTAACTTGCCATTCCCGAGCCACTGCTCTATGATAAATAATCAAATGTAATGTTGGTAAAATTAAAACTCGAATTTTGTTTTCGATAAAAGAAATATTTTTTCCCGTCGTTGGATTTTACGATCAGCAACTACAAAAATTGAGGCTAAGCTTAAGTATATGTATTTTTCTCAGAAGTGCGGCATTTAGAAATAAACAAAACTTAAGACAACATGTGAGGCTAGGATATTTCCAATTTAACTTATTTTAAAATGTGGCAGGCAGGATTAAGCGAAATATACGACAACAGAAGAGGCTAGGACGTGATTTTTTTTTACTTTTCAATTTACTATGTTCTTTTTGCTGAATATTTATATTTGTGTTTATTTTTTTAACAATCCTCTACTTTTTGGCATACTTATTACTCTAATAACAAGGTACACATAAAGACTTGGTGATTTAAGAGGTATGGAAAGGTACAATGTCAAGCGGACGACTGAAATCCTCAATCCTCAATAAAATCTGAACTACTCATCAAAATTCGATTACATTTTTTCGCCGAATAGATATTTTATCAGTGGACGTTTATTCATATAGCACTACATGGTAGTATGTTTTACTTTCGAGTAAAAAATTTAAAACTGTATTTCGAAAAAATAAGGGCTTGACATTACAACATCTACAAAAATGGAAAACTGTCATTTTTATAATTTTAATGTGATAATATCTAGGCCTCTATAATAACCGAATTTCAAACATACTCGTGTTTTCTTTTGAAAACCTCTCGTGCAAAGATTTTCGGATAGTAATATTATTTTCAAACAAAAACGCGAGTATTTTTCTAAATTCGGTTATTAGTGCTGGTTATAAATGCTTAACTGCGAGGAAGTTTGAAAGCATGTTGCTGCTCGTATTTCAAATATTTATCGTAGCTTTAGGGGCTTTCGATAGCACAAGCAATTCATGTGTTTTCATAGGATTTTTCTTTCCAGATGCCGCCTTTAACTTTGATAAGAGTGAAAAATGTTCTGAAACG